>VZTB01000019.1:87298-183500 GCA_013397245.1 Thryothorus ludovicianus | reverse complement strand
AAGAGTCTTAGTCTTTTTGAAATATTTCATGTCCACATTCTTACAACAAGTCATTAGGCTAAAAAACAAACCCTCCCCCCCAAAAAAAAATCCAAAAAACCCAAACGAAAACAAAACAAAAAAACCCCCACATCCAACCAAACATAAAACCACAAAACAGAATTAATCAAGATTTGGAAGTTGACTTGAGGGAAGGTGTGGAGCGGAGCACTACATAGGCACAGTCAAGTTGTTGCTCTACACTATGCACCTTATTAGGAAGGTTTTGGAAAGAAAAGCTGGCTGGCATTCTCCAATTGTGAGATATTAGGAATTTAATATCTGGCTGGTCTTAAAACCAGTACAGAAGTGAATCTCTTCTGTCCCCTGAAGCCAATATACTTGAAATATAGCTTACCTTTCTAGTGACTCAGCCTTAAGCAAAATAACACTCAAACCACAAATTTAAAGCATCAGGTACCTCTAAGCCCCTTCTCTAATACCAAACTATATTCAGCCTTTTTATGAGAATGATAACAGTCTCTACATCATCTAGATGTGTTGTCTTCATCTTCTTTCTAACAAGAAAGCAGAATAAAGTACAATACCTTATCTTTATGGACAGCTATGTCTGTATATAAGGAGAAAATACAGTAATCAGTAACATAAAAGAGTTGTGAAAATATCACCTTATAGTGTTTCTTATTGTAGTGCAAGTTCTGAGAAGTGGATTAACAAGGGCTAAATGGAATCCAATCCCATTTCCTACACTGCAGGGAAGTTTGCAGGCAGCAGAAGATAAATTGCTCTAGTCATAGGTCATCTTTAATGTTTATAGAGCACTTTCCTTGTGAATGATCACAGAGTGAATCATGAATGTTATAAACAAATTACATTAACATGCACAGTGGCTTGCACTTGGCAGAAATACCAATAAAAGGAACTCAGTATGCAAGTAATACGTACAATTTCTTGGCTAAATTAGAATTTTGCTCTCATAGATTGAAAAATTACTTCACAGAATTATAAATGGCCAAAACTTTATCATTCTCTACCATCTCAAACAGAAGTTAGTATCAATCCAAAAGAGACCCTGGCTCCTGGCCAAGAGTCACTATCTTTTTCCTCCCTAGCCTTCAGTTGAAGTTTGCAGTCCAGTTTAATCACCAGATACAAACCTTGAATTACTAGTGTTCTTTAAACACCCAGGTTATTCATACTAGAATTTTCAGCTAATTACTACTAGCAAATTTGGTTTCATGTTTTTTCTGTTTCATATGTTTTGTGTTGTGTCACATGTCTCCCATCTCCCAGTTTCAAAAACTTCTACCATAGAACTATCATAGAGATACACCACACAATATTGGTTTGGGGGTGTGTTGTGGCGAGGTGGTGCATGGTGTAAGGCACACTTTTGGGAGAAATGCATTTGCTTTCTATCCCCTCTCTTCTGAACACAATTTTTTCCAACTTAGAATAGTTCTACCAGATTCTGACCAAGAAGAAACTGTAGGTTGTTTACTAGACCATGTTTAGCGTGCCCCCAGGTAAAATCCCACCACCTTCTTTCATGCACGCCAGGAAGCCCAGCCATGAGAATTGAAGCCATATTCTGACTCATCCAATTTCCTGAGGGGTAGGTGTCTCAATGAGTCAGTCTGTATTTTCAAGCACAGACCCCCAGACTTGGCGAGAGATTCAAGCTGCTGGGTGTTATCTTTTCATAGTCCTCATACATTCAGTGCCTTTATGCCTAGCTACATCTGTTAACTTTTCCATGTCCCTAGTAATGCTCTGTTCCAAGAGACTTTGCAGACCAAATGACCATATATATGTGTCCAACTTCATTAATGAAATTCCACATTTCATAACAGCAGCTCCATTTTGTGTTGCAGCTACATTGTCATTGAAACATTCTTGTTACTGAGAGATCACTGTCACAAGAAAACTTTGTTCAGAGAACTAATATGGAAGAATGAAGTTTGGACTTTAAATCATGTAGATTCCAGCACAAATCCTGATTTTAGTGCAGCCACACAACAGAAGGGAAAACCTGAGTTTCAAAGGTTCTCCTGCGCCATTCCTCTCAGATGTATAAAGGATGTGTTCTTGTTCAACAGCCTTTACATTATACTAAGACAGTGTTAAATGTCCCTCTACAAAACAGGAAAAAGGCAGTTTTAGCAGATATTTGTCAGTTGTAGTGCTTTGAGCCTATTCTTGCTTAGAGAGATAAATAAAAACAAGGGGCAAAAGAAAGAGGGAAGGAAAGGTCATTTCCATTTCTGCTTTTCACTATAAAAATTTCAGACATTCATTTAAAGTTGTGGATAATTTAAGTTTTTGGCTCTTATATACTATAACATAAGTATCTTGAATAGCATTCCCATATTCCTGGTTGTTCCTTCCATTCAGCGTTCATTCATATTCTAAAAACAAGAGTCAGTGCTTTTTCTTTTATGTTCCCCACCATTTCTGCTTCACAGATCTCTGCTGGTTGCCTTAAAATCATCAACGTTAGTCTAAAAGAGCAATACAGAATGTCAGAGATGAGAGAGGAAGTTGATAAAAAACTCTGAATTTGTATTCCTCTGCCTACAGTGGACACTGCATTAAGTTTTCATCCATATGAATACAGCATTGAAGAACTTTTCTTTACAAAAACATGACAAAAATAAAAGCAGAACTGATCGGTGAACATGAAATATTTTGAATTATTACTCTCTTCTATTGGTATTTTTTGTAGAAAAAAACTCTCTACGAGATAGCACAAAACAAAACCAAGCAAACAAAATAGCCTGTATACCCTTAATGCACATAACTATGTTTTTACTGTGAGTAATACTGATAGTCCAAGCAAAATTGTTTCTTAAAATTTCCAGTGCAAATAAGCTTATTCAACATCTGCTATTATATTTGCATCATCATAATTTTAGCAGGAACTACCACCTGCTAAAAGTAGATTCTTTTCCAAGTACAGCAGTGTTTTTATCATCATGGAATTAAAGAATATGTACACATCGAAAAAAAATCTGATACTAATTTGAAATAAGGTCAAATATGCATGGCTTAAAGCAATTCTGGGTGTTATATGTATTTGATTTTCTGATTGCTCAGAAGTAAAAAATGTTTTTTCCATTTCTCAAAAGAAACACAAACCCATCTGGGTTCACTTTGCTATGTAGTATGACTCACAAAAACAAAACCTTTCCTAATTAATATATGGACAATATCTGTAGCTTATACTTTTCCAGAATACCAATTAATTGTACCATAAAGAAAAGCCAGCAGCAACATTTTCTGTTTTTAAAACATTTTAAATGCAACAGCATGCTTATTCTACATCTTTGTATATTACTTCTCCTCATACTTTCAGGTGCATAAAAGACCTAGAAAATCAATTTTAAAAACCCAAAAACCTGAAAACAAATATGTCTATGCACAATCTGAAATGAACCACTTTTGCTTGTCATGAGAAACTAATCTAGTAGTATGGTCACTAGAAAAACCAAGTTGAAAACATAACTACATCACCTAACATAACACCACACCCAAGAAAATTAAGTTGTCCAAAGACAACAGACAGATGGAAGATCAGTTATCAGGGCAAAACATATGCAGGGTAGGAATAAAGTCTATATTCAAGAACAACTTATAGTCAGCAAAAGGAACACACTCAAAGTAGCAATTAAATCCATAGACAACAGAAGCACACTGAAAAACCTCAGTCACTACTTAACCAAACTGCACTATGAGCTTCCCCACTAAAATACGTTCCCGTCCCTGAAGACAAACACTAAACTCAAAATTTGAGTTTATTTTAATGCAGACTGGAAAAGTAATCCCTAAAACCAATGCTAATCAAGTAATAGTTTTCTCACTTCTTCAGATGCCCCCAGCAACAAAACCAAATGGCCAGAAGGCCCTATGAAACCATTCCAAGCAGCAATGAGCTTGTAGACAATGAAAATTAAGAAAAAAAAAATACACAAGAACTCAATAAATCAACATAAGATGACGTAAAAACAAAGAAAAAAAATTCCACAGCAATAAGGCTACAAGTACACAAATATATATTAAACAAGCAGTAGAGCTTTCTCATTTCTATTTCTTACCTTTCTTAACCATTTTGAGGGTACAGTCCAAATTCTCATGAGCATTTTGCTCTGGTTTCTTCTCCAAGCCACAAAGGCACTCCTGCTAGCTTTAGAAAACTTTTTAGTTTCTGATCTATTTTTCACTTTCTTTAAAGTTAAAAANTTATTACCAAAAAAAAAAAAAATTTAATGATAAAAACACCCTACTAGGTACAAAAAAAAATCTGCCCTTTCACATCCCTAGATTTTATCCCACTAAAAAGGCAGAAGGTTAAAGGAAAGTATCTCTTTTTAAATCCCCATTTACATTGGCTGGTGAACCTAATTAAGTTCAAACACAAAATAATTTCAGTAAGAAAAAGACAATCAAAGCAGTGGGCAACTGAAAAATGCTGTGCAACTCCTCAAATGTTTTATAGTTGATCTGAGGGTGCTAAGAATCACCTGACTCCTGACAGCTGAAAGTCATTTGAGGTCATCAGAAGTTAGGAGGACAGCTGGTCAGCAGGGAGGATACTCAGCTGGTGCTAACAATCCAGAGATCAATGGATCACTTTTTTAAGACACAGGGAATTGTTTCATAACACCATCAATCTGGCAGATAAAGGTCCTGATAGTTTAATTGTTTCATTTTAACAAGGATCTCGAAACAGACGAATACTGACTTTTCTTAAGTATTTTATGACACTTCTTTAAAAATTGAATTTATTCATTATTACACCAATTCCCTTTTATTCTTTTGTAGATACATCAAAGGGAACTGAGATATTGAAGTTAAATTCAGTAAAACAAGGTAGGCAGTGTATGGACTTTATCACTATGAATTAGATTGCTAAACTGCTGCAGGTGCTACTCTCCACAAGTTTCAGACTAACAGCAAGGAAATCAGATCTATTACCTATTTAGGGTTTTTTGGAATCCACTTTCCATGACGGTATTTGAAAACTAGAATATTAAAATGTTAACAATATTGATCATTATTGCTCTCAATAAGAGTATTCTGACTTTCCCATATAGCTCGGTGGGTGGGATTTTAAGGCCTTTTTTCTCTACTGCCAATGTCACTGGGGTACCCTGTAAACAGTGAGCNTATAGCCATCAAATGACAAGGATGACAAAACACAAATGCGTAGGAATATTCATAAATTACAGCTTCATTTAAAAAGCCCCATTTTTCCTACAGAAATTAGTATATCCGAGCATCTGAAAAAATACAAGGTTTGGAAAAGGAGAGTGAGTAAAAACAACAATTTTTTTGGTAAAAACTAAGAATTCATTTTAATCTTCAGGTTCATTCTAACAAAGATTGATGACTTTTAGGAAGTCACGTATGCAGGTTCAGCAAGCTGATAAAGATTACTGACTAAAGAATCAGGTCATGAATGGAGTCAAGGTTTACCTGTAAAAGTGTGATATGATAGCAGAGCAGCCAACTATTTTAGTCATGGACAGATGACAAATGATAACATAGGAAATAGTCAAATCTGACAGTTAAATGGGATAAAAAGCATGGTTGATGCCAAGTGCATACCCAAAGAGATGCTTACCTGACAGTCATGGTGCCATGCAGTGCTGCACGTAGAAAAAGCAGGATCCATCAGCAGCATTACATTCTTTTTCCCTGGAAGAATTCCCTGAATAATGATTCTTTTGGATGGCCAAAATTTTCTGAAATTATTATTAAGCAGAAAGCTAATTCACATGGAACTTACCGGGGAAGTGGTTTGGTTCAAAACACCTCTCAGGAAAAGGATGCATTTCTACAAACTCAAAAGTATAACAAAGGGAATTCAAGTCTTGAGAGACACAGTAATAGCTGCTCTTTTCCAATATGGCTGAAAACATAAGATAGTTATGCCTGTTAGCTTTATAAACAATAAACTTCATCTCTCCAGGGCAGGAAAAAGACCATATAATAGATAATGTTTGTATTACACTGAATAGAACATTTGTCTTAATAAAATAGAGGCATGCAATGAAGATGCTNCAATTTTCACAGCAAAATAAAATGTCCTATGGATAAACAACAAGATCAGCATATCTTGACAGTAATAAAACATGTACATGATGAAAGGCAAGCTTTAGTGCAAGCTGACTTACTCTTGAGTACAAATACCTGTAAATCCTGTGTGATAGTTGAAAATGTATCAACTACATGGCTTATATCAACAGATAAAAATTAATTAAACAAGTAATGCTATGTGTCATCTCTTCTTTAAGCAAGCCAAGTCTCAGGATATTTTAAGAACAGAAGGCGTATTTTGGTCTACTTAGAAAGTAATAATACTGACACAGAAACTCATGCTTCTGGAGCAGTACATAAAGAACACAACTATGACATTCCAATTTTGAGAAAAGGGAATGCAAACTGCAACAAATTTGATCTTTTTTCAGCCTGCTGTACAGCTGCTTGGATTTGAAATCTTTGTAACACCCTGCTTGATATAAGGAGGAAAAATGGTCAACCTGAGGGTTTATTTCTCATAATTTTGGGGTATATAGATATTTTGATTGCTTACAAATCTTATATCCATTTTTCTAATACAGATATATTAATTAGAAGTGCCAGTATGCCTCTCCTTAAATGTAGGCATATGATAATGACCTGTTCTTCTGTTTTCTACTTCTTTGGGGAATAGAGATTAATATAAAAACAGTTTCTCCAGCAACAGCGCAAGGCACTTTGAAACATTTTAAATTCAGGTGATAATTAAGGACAGGAAAAACACTGTTGAAAGAAAAACTTGAATCAGATAATGTTACTGTAATATTTACTTTAACCTTTGGTAATGTCAAATGCCTGACAAATCTAATAAAGGAAGTAAGAAGGCAGGTATTCTCTGATGATGATTTCTCTTCTGATGGTAATTACCTCAAAAATCATAGAATGACCAATGAAAGTCCTGCTTTTTATTTGTATTGTGAGCAGTACATAGAAGTCTTCTCAAATTTATTCTCTGAGTCTAATGCATAAGCATTTTAAGAGTTTTGTGCCTTTAACAACCAACAGTGTCTTTAATATAAAATGTTATGAACCCATCATCTCTCATGCCCTTTTGGGGTGAGTTTTTTTCGGGTGAGAAGGAATTGTCATCCTTAATACATGTCAAAAACTTTGTTTCTTCCCTCTATTTTTCTCCTTCTCACTATATATGTACAGAAACCTAATTGGATTTCAAACCCAGGAGAACATTTCTGACAAAACTCCAGGCTCTGAGGGAGTTCTTCTACAGACATGTCATTATAAGATCTTAAAGTAATAAAAAGACAACTTGAACTGAAAAACAGACCTAGAAGAATGTTTCCTTTCAGATCTTCATGCACACTTTTGTGGGAGCAGGAAAGGAGACTTGGAGAACTGGTTACATAATGCAGGAGCACTTGGGAGCATCCAAAAATAAGATAAATAGTGAGAGAATAACAAATCTTAACATTCACATAGCTAGTAGTTTTCATTATATATTGGAGACCTTTTATGATGTAAAGATACCAATCAGCTGGGAATTATTTGCTTTTTGTGAAAAGGAACTGACTGTTTTTAATAGAAATTTACCCACAAATTCTAAATAAATGTATCACACATGCATCCTAGCATATATGACTCAAAAAATAACCTCAGAAAACACTCTTTCCTTTTCAAAGCATTCTTAAGACTCTTCAGTGGGCAATCTTTTCACTAAAACTACTTTGAAGAACTACACAGCACCATTTGTCAAACATTTGGCTATGTGATAGAATAGCAAAATCACCTAATTTCAAAGAAAGGAAAACAATATATATCTCAGTAATCCCAGTAATTTGCAAAGGCACCGAGTTTCTCCTATTTGGCCTGCACAAAGAGCCAACCCAAAAAAATAATACCCAAAATCCATTGGAGTAAGAGTAGCATACAGGTAATAGCAAAACAACCGTGGGCCTTGCTTTAAGAAAACAGCTGTGGTACGTGTTTACTACAGAAAACAGATGAAGCACACCAAAGGAAATCATGGTTTCACTCTGACTTTTAAAGGACAATTGCTGAAATCAAGCATAGCTGGTCTATTCATACTCAGTAAATGCATAACTTGAGGAAAAAATCCATATATGGAGAAAGGAACACTTCAGAGAAGGATTCTGAATTAATTTCATTATATCTGACAAGATAACATCCAGCAGTAACATCTTCTCAGAAAATGTTTTGAGAATATTATGTATTTCAGCTAAAAAATAAACTTCTTCCAAAAATGCTAGTAGTTTAATCAAAGTAAGACTTAAGTTTCTTCCTCTTTATTGCCTGTGCATTTTCTTGTCCTGCCTTCAGCTTCTGATATCTCATAACCTTGTGCAGCTCTGGATTTCAGAATTAATAAAAGTTATATTTGAAACCATATTTACTATTAGAGTAATAGTTTTTTATTTTTTGTCAACATTGTCCATTTTTTCTATGATGTATGATGCATTTTCACACACTAGTTCTATATTTTGTCCACATAAACTACTATAATAATTTTATTTACTTTCCTATTACATTCAGTTGGAGACATCTAGAAAAATAATTTTGTTGCCTGGTGCTTTTTATATTATTACTTTCCCTGTAGATCTAGCAGCAACTTCACCAATATATTAATCTGCATTTTGTTCAGTCCTTAGATGGGTGATGGCCCATTTGTAAAAGTAATGCATTTTTACAGATTTAAGAAACTGTGTTTACCTTCATTCTTGAAAAGGCAAACAAACTTGCCACCATAAAATCATGAACTCAGTATCTACTTTCCTATGACACTAAGAATAGCAACAGTCAGAAGTTGGGAAATAAAATGTGTAAAAGTTTCAGAGATTAACTCCTACATATGCTGAGCACAAGTGTAATTTTAGAGCAAGCAACTAGCAGTGTAGGCACTCCTTCTGCAAACCATTACTCTACTGTCCCAGAAGGAAACCTTCTTTATGTTTCCCACCTTTAAATATAAACTTTAAACAATAAAGTTTTTAAGGCAAAAGTTTATGGGAGAACAATCTAGAACAGAAGAAAGCTGTCACTATGTTTGTATCAGCTGACTGTCTTTGGATGATCACAGATTTTAATTACTTTCAGGTATGTAAAGATAGATGAGAAAATGCATGTGTGCAATTTTTTTAGAGGAATTGTTTATTCACTTGAGCTGTTCATTAGGGATGTGCAGCAGGAACTCTGATGTGCTTTGAGCTATTTTCTTTTAAATGATTAAAAAAGTAAAAATGGACACATATTACCTGGTGTGCATCTGCAAAGTTTAAGAGAGTGGCTCCATGAGACACTGAAAAAGAGATAGTTGGGAACTACACCAGGGTCTGACCCCCATTAACACAAAAATAAGTTGCTATTACTATGGCAACTGGTTTTAGTTACAAGGGGAGGTGGTTGACATTTTCCTTCTCTGCAATACCCCTATACCACATAAAAACTGAGGAAAATACATCTTTTCTGGAGGTACAGATTTGTGTTTCAAGTGCTACAGAGCAATTTTATCCATCATGCAGCATTGTTATCCCTGACTAGGAAACCAGGATGTACCCAGTGCTCACCTACAGTCCACAGTCCACTTGGAGGACTCACATTCATTTTCATCAGCTGTGAACTCCACACAATCTCTGTGGTTACTGAAAATCAGAGGGTAGCCATGAGACTCTAAGCTACAATTAATTTCTTCCTGTTTTGTCTTTTCAAAGCCTCAGTTCAGTATGGAATAGGCCTTCTCTTTCTATTTTCCCCTGCACTTCATGAGAAGAACTCAATACCACTGTAATAGCGTCGGTAAACACTTTCCTGCAACAAAGGCACATGCACAGGCTCACATTTATCCAGTCTTCCTTTCTTGGCCACAGTTAAATGCCCTATGAGGTACACTGGCTTTATCATTGTGAAAATGGGCTTATTGGCACCTTAGCCAGAACAGTAAGAATGAATTACATTATTATGGAAGGTACTACTATGTAATTTATGAACTTCTTCTTCTTAAATGCATTCACATCTCAGAGATGAAGTTACATAAATTTTCACAGAGAATAGAGGACCTCACAATAGTGTTATATTTTTGAACACGGCTTTGGTATTGACTAAAGCTGATTTTAAGTGTGAATGTTGGTTTACCACTTATATAAGGGCTAATAAATTCAGATTCCCTATATTAAACATACATATATTTCCTCAATGTAGCTTAATTTCTCATTACAAAATGAGTCCTGCATGATGCAGGCTAAAGATTGGAAAAAGAGAGCTTTAAGTTCTCATTAATAATATAACATTTCAGTTAACTACTATGTTTTTCAGGAAGACATGCATAACAAAAATCAAGTTTTTCAAGGAAAAAAAGTCTTAAACTTAGCAGAAGTAGTAACCAAGAAATGAAAAATTCAAAGTTTTCTCTATGAGAAACATTTTTTTTATTTTGCTGTAGCTTTTCCCCTAACATTTCTGCTACCATTCAAGTATTTCTGAGGTAAAAGGATTCTAAATGTAAGACCTAATTCCTTTGTTCTTTGGTTGGTCCAGGATGCTAGACAGCTAAATGTAAAGTAATCTGCAGGGTTTTCTTCATTGTTTTTCATTTGGCACTTCTTCTTTTATAAGGGTCATAAAGGCAACCGTCTGTAAAATCTGTTTCAGGTTTTCTTGATCAGTTGTACTAATCATGGTATCTTATTCTTTTTATCAGAGACTTGTGTCTTTCTTTTTTCAATTAGAATTCTCTGAATGATTCTTCATGATGTGGAAAGTCTTCATCTCTTCAAGGAATCTGATTCAGTTAACCTAAAGTGACCTCAATTTTAAACACAATAGAAATAATTTGTTTTCTTTACCTCTACTTTTTAACACAGTCATGCTTAGATGATCTTTTCTGGTAACCTCAGTAAGAACTTAAAAAGAGGATTTAGGTAAAACATTATGGGAAGAGAAAAGCTAATTGAAATTTCAATAAAAAATTAATTGCCACATCCCACTACAATAAAGAGGTCAAATCATCCTCTTACACTCATTGTGCACATTGTCAGAAATACTTTGATGCAGAAAAAGGACTAGTAATGGTACCATTGATCTTGCATTCATTTGCAGTTGGGAGAAGGGTAAAACAAAGCATTTATTAACCCTGCTCTCATCTCAGCACTGTGAACTTACTCACAGGTATATGGAGAGTCCAGTTGTAAGCTATCAGATGTACAGTGTTTTGTATACATTTATAAGTCATATAAAATGTAATTCTGGGATATGTCACATTATGAATTTCTATTAACTAAGTCAAGAATGGTCTGGAAAATCCCTGGAAGTTTTTCCTGTATTTCCATATATTTTAGACACAGTGTGATGGGTCCTTTCTTCCTGACTGTACTTTCTCCTGCTAAAATACGTTTGTTCATTGCAAAGGCTACTTTGGGAATATCTCCACCATGCTTGCTTTTTTTTTCTGACCTAAACTAATCCCACTCCTTTGGTAATGCCATATCCTTGACACTGCTGCTGGCTGTTGTTGTCAGGATTTCTGATGGATCTTGATACATTTTTCATTTAGCAAATATGGACAGGAAGTGTGATCTCCAAGTAATACTAATGGTCTACTTCTACTACAACCTGAATGTAAAACATCTGTGACCCATTTCTCATAACTTGACCAGTTACCTTTTTATTTTGTGCTGATAATAGAGTTTCATCTTTCATGCTTGATTAATCTGCTTACAATAAATGAATAACTGTGTAATCAGCAATTTTCACCCAAGAATAAACTTTTCTTGAATCTTAATGATATCAAATTTGCCGATGACAGATACAGTTCTTATGAAATAGGTTCTCTTTAAGATCTTTTCTATCCAAATGGAAATGTCTAGATAGAACTAAATGAAGTATATTAATTCATTTTCCCAAAATGTCATAAGAATCTTCACAAACAGACTTGCATTTCACCTGAATGGTCTCCGTCCATTGCAAATATAAACTTCATTTTGTTGTTAAATGGAAAAGAAAAAAGTTTCTAAAGTTATTCTCAAATTCTTACACTACCTCCAAATACATGCTGCAATATATTAAAAAAAAAAACTTAGACACTGAATTCAAAACCATACCGACTTTATTCTATACCATTACTTAATTGTTTCACACATCTTCATGCTGCATTTATGCAAGATACATTTTTAATTAGTTAAATGTTTGTGCTTAAAACAGCAATTTTCTTTTCCTTTTTCATTTTATGTAAATTGGTATGTAATGTTCCTCTAAAAATTTTTGTTCCATGATGTTAGAAAACATTTAAAATTGCAGTATCTGTAATTCCTTTTTGCAGGGAATGTTTGAAAAGCACTGCCTAGTCACAAGCACCATGAATGCATCTTTGAGTGGAGTTCCATGTCCTTGCACTAATGATTTCAATTTCCTTTTAGAATCTTACAGAACTAGTAAATGCAAATCTCATGCACAAAGAAACTAGATCTGAACCAATAAGGTAAGAGAAACTTATTCTGAATCTAACTGATGCTGAAAATTACAATAAGACTATATTTTTAGTGTCTTAGAAATTTTTCCTAAGTACCTTTATTTAGAAGCTGGGCTGCATCTAAACTGTGGCATAAAGATGGTCTAGAAACATCCTCTTGAAAAATATTGTACAACTTTTGGAAGCAGGGGTTTTTTTAAGCCAGCTGAGTACTTTCACACTCTATTATTTGGACAGTCAGTATTCATGCAATATACAGAAGATCATAGGTAGCTTCTAAATCAAACAGAAAAGATCAGAGGTCACAGTGTCATGGCTCAATGACAAAGGACTCTTCTCAGGAGTCAAGACGATCTAATTAAGAAAAGTATTTTCAGTATTCTTTTTGAAGAAAGTCTAACATGTTTTGAAAAGGGTTGAGCTGAATAGCATTGAACTTTGAAATGGTATCGAAATTGTCATGCCATTTCCAGCCTGGCATTCAAGACTGAATCAGCAGCTAATTGCCTTGAATACCAGCACCCCAAGGGGAGAGCAATACTGTGCTTTGTGGGTAAGGACTTTCCCAGAGCTGAAAACAAAGGTAGAAGGCCAACTATTGGAATTAGCACATGTTTATCTCGATAACAAAGGGAATAGGGAATAACAAGGTGATTTTGCTGTAATCACTGGAAACGAACTTTCCTTCTTTTTTCTTCCATTGCCTTCCCTCACTTGAACAAAACCTGAAGACAGACATTTTCACCTCAGTCTGCACTGAAAAACAGGATGACGCACTGACAGGACAATGACTCTTGCTGCATTATCTCGTGTTTAGGAAAAAAAATAGTTTAGAACTCAAAAAAAAAAAAAAAAAGCACCAAACAAAAAAACAAGCAATGAAACTCAGCAAATTTTCCTCCCAATTTGATAAAAGTAATTAATAGTTAGTTATTTCAAGTTTTAAGCCACAACATCTTCCACAGTTAATAAGCCCATTTCAAGGAAAGAAATGTGGAATTATGCTTAAACTTTAATTACACTTCCCTAGAAGGAAAATCTGCCTACTGAATACAGAGTATGTTATTATCTTTACCAACATAGAAGTCTTTAATAGATCTTGAATAGATTTCTAGATAGTGAGCATATGAATACTAGGTCATTGCTGACTTCACTAGGAGCAGTACTAGAACAAGGCAGAAAATCATACAAAATTTCAGATTCAGAGAATCAGAGCAGCAATGTTGAGGAAGACAAAGAATGTGAGGTAACTAGAAGGGGTATATTAGGAGACTTTCTTTAAGTGTTTTATTAACTTAGATATGTTTATGATCACAGGGTGATACAAATTAAGAATGGCTTTTAAAAAGTCAGTCTTATACTGCACTGTTTTGAATAAAGTAAAATTGTGTCCTAACCATTTTATCTCCTAAGGCTACAGAGGAAAACTAAACCTGTGTTATGATTTATTATGTAGCCAGGGATGACCAGTGACTTTCCAGATGTAAGCATTATTGCAAGGAACATTATTCACCATGCAAGATGCAGTGAGCTGTGATTCACTTTTCTATTGACCGATTACTTTTAGAAAGCCAAAGAAGTTTAAAACAATTGTTTTATTTGTACTGATACATTCTTCAGTAGTGTTCTGGGTGTCAATACCTACCCTTAAAGAAAATCCATACTAAATCAAATTATAAGTAAGGAGACAAAGTGAGAAGAAGAAATATATTTCCAGTCCCTTTCTATTAAAAAACCAACCATTTTTTACTAGTATCTCTGCCAGTTCAACAGAACAGTAGCATAACATGCTATCAAGTGCAATCAATGGTATTTGCTGACATGAACATTTTAATTATGCATTACAGAAACATAGTCAATTCTGGAGGATCTTTATACTTGTATTCTCAACTCATAATTATTTCAACAGTTCCATATGTCATAAATCGATCAATTGAAGGGCACAGGAAGCCCTCATGTATACATTACCACGATACAGTATCTGTAATAAAAATGCAGCAAGCAGCAATCCTTCTCACTGCTGCTTGCAATATAGTTTAGCCTTTGATTTTAGAACTGATGCTATCTACCTGGTGATAATGGCAGGCCCCATCATCATTCACTTGCAAGGACTAACTGAACATAATGACCAAGAAATAAAACTATGAGCTAGAAGCCTCAATGGTGTCAAAAAAAGCTGTGCCTGAATGAAATAATTTTCTCAATAGCACAGCACTTGGATTTCCACTAAGGGATCCTGAAATTAGCAGTGCTTTTCACAGACAAAGGGCCTTTCCATCTTGACTGTTCAGCTTGAAACTTCTCGTGTAGCACAACTGAACCTTGACTATGTATTTTGCAGGTCCTTCTGTAGGAAAGAAAAAAATTGTCATTGCTCTTGCGGTACTGGCTGTATGTTTATCATCAAAAGGGATGGAGGAGAGGCAATCTGCCACTCAAATCACATTTCACTGGACATGTGCAGGGCTTTGGAGCATAAACATGAGTTTGCTAGTCTGAATTTGAGTTGGCAGCAGCACAGCAGTGACAGAAAGCAGACTGACAGCAAAAGGTGAAGTGTGATGTGAAGATCTAGAAGGTGTCAGTTCAGGGGTGCTATTTAGTGATACCATCTGTAAATGGGAGCAGATGAGGTGGCCTGAGGACAATCTGTAGGAGACAGAGGAGTGAGAATGAATCTCAGAACTCTAATGGAAATTGAAAGTAGATAGAAACTGGAAAGAAATGCTGCTTGGATAATAAGAATAGAAAGAAAGCTATCAAGATATACAATACTAGTCCAGATAAAAGAGCAAGGACTTATGGATTATAGTATTTGAGAGAAAGATTAAGGTCATGATACCTGAGAAATTTTCCCAACATTGTACTGCTGTCTTTATGTAAAAAGATACAATTTCTTAGGGGAAAACAATGAAGTATTTTTAAAGGAAATTGAAAAATCATAATTGAATGTAGCTTTGCAATGAAGAAAGCCAAACTGCCCATCTATGCACAGCCCTTCCCCTCCTCAGTGAAGATCAACTTGATATGGGCCTTTGTACATCAGATGCTGATAATGAATCATGTTTTACTAGCAACACTTAGTATGTGTTACCATGAAACTCATTTACAGAGCTTATGTGAACTTCATTGTCTCTCACAAGAACCAGGAATCTGCACTGTCTTCCAGGTCAGTGCTGCAACACTGTATGGGAGCAGGTGTTCTAGGGGCTCTCCCAAAAGACCTAGGATGTGGATTCGGATCCATTTCTGAAAAAGGAGGTATTAAATTTGTCTCATTCATATTCTAGGCAAATGTGTTAACTACCAAATTATTGTGGGACACTGAGCCCACAATTTGTGAAGGGATGAAATCACCCAAGAAAGAAATCCAGCTCCTGAATCTTAATAGTCTTGTATAAGGTGCACAAACTCTGTGGAAAAATTTATCCAAATAGTCAGTGTTTTTCATCTCCCACTAAATGTGGGAGCAGTTTAAATGATACAGACCTGTACACTAACATACAAAGACCTTTTCAGTCTAATACAAGACATACGTGTTTTAAGAACCCAATTAAAAAAAAAAAAACAAAAGTGAATTCTGCATATTTTTTAAACTGATTGTTCAGAGTGTTAACAAATACTGTTTGATTTAGGAAGTCTTCCTGTATTTACCTGAAAATGTTGGATCGAAGCTGAAAAATGCTTATTTGTATGCTGTAAATGGAGCACATTTCACTATCCCTTTTTTGTTATTGACAAATGTTTTTCCATTAGAAACACTGGTGGGTTCTCTCTTAGAATTATTAACATGGAAAAGAGAATGAAAGCACACACTGAAAGGTAAATTAAACCATCTACTAAGCATTGTGAGGCAGGGTTGTATTGTTGTTTTTCCCTTGAGAAAAATATTACTTCACCTATGTCATAAAGCTTTTACCTCTATCCTTTCAGTTCACTGACATTTTGATATGAAAGACCAATAGTAGGAGCTAAAAATAAAATGCACTGTTATTTATTTGAATCAGCTGAACTTTTGTCCTATGAACCAATATGGGGGGAGGGGATGGGGAATGTATACTGCATTAAGATGACATCTGATGGAAATCAATGCTAAATTTAAATCTCTTATATTTACCAGTAGCAAAATATATTATGAACATCAGCAAACTATTATTTGCCTTGGACAGTGATAGAAAAACATCATGTCTACTATTATTACCTTAAAATATGCTAACAAACATCAGTCTTGCTGAAAGGATAAAAATAAATAAACTACGCCAGATACTTGTATTTAAGTATCTAGTAATAAATAAGTCTTAACAGGCTTTGTTAAGCATTGAGATGCTCATAAAACATTTTGCAAATCACTTCAGCTTAGGTACCAGAATGAAACCATAATCCTTTAAAAATAGAATTTTTCAACTTTTCCTGGTCAAAAGTATGATACCAGCAACACAGCAAATTCTGTGCTGTGCATGCAACACACTTCATGCCCACTCTCAACAGCCTTTGGAACACAGAGCACAACCTGGCTGGCTCTGCCATCAGCACACCCCAAACACAGGCAGAGGAAGAAGAAGCAGGGGCTGTTTTGCAGCCGTGCCCAAGAGAGATTGAAAGGTGCCCTCTCTCTGGTCAATCTTGGTTGGCTTTCTGACTGGGTCTGAGCAGGAGCTGTGATTCCCCAGCTGTGGGGAGCAGAGCCATACCTGGGATCCTGGTAATGCCTGACAGCGCTCCAGACACTGGCACGGTCACTGGGTGCTGCTTTATTTGCTCTTAGGCACACCCAAAGCTCCCTGTTACCAACCTGGATGGCCTCTGCTTCTGCCCTCTTCCTGATCCTGCATGGAGCACTGCTGTGCTTTAAGGAAGCTATTCCTGAAAACTTCCAGCATTCCAAACTCCTTTGCCCTCTGTGGATGCTTGCCATGGAATCCCTCACAGCTAGGTTCAGAGCATACTCAAGTTGGCTCTTCTAAAATCCAGGGCCATCAGGTGCTCAGCAAGACCTTTAACTCCACAATGCTGTGGAACGGGACCTTCAGCACAGGGAACTTTCCAGCCTGACCTGCCCTCATTCCTCTGTGTCTCTGCACAAAACACAGTGTGGAAGACAATGTCAGAAGGGGCTTGTGTGTCCCAGGGCTCGAGATTTACATTGCTTTAGCAGGATGATGCAGAGATGCAGGTAAAGTGAAGAGGCCAAACTGTTTATTAATGGAAGACAAAGCAAAGGGATGAGCTGGGAGTGAAAAAAGGGGATGGGCATGGTCAGAGAGCCGGAGGGAGGGAGCTATGTACAGGCAGGGAGAGGGCTGAAGCCATGAGAGTTTTCCACAGGCTCAGCTGTGCAAATGATCAGCTGCGCCTGGAGCTCCAGCTAGTCTCCAGGTGGTCTCATCTTCTGTGGTGCCTGGAGGTCTTCTAGGGACACTGGTTCTTCTGAGCTAGCAGATGAACATAGTTCGGCAGCTCATCCCTCGAGTGTAAGTTGAACAAACAGGCTGTCATCTTCTCTCAGGGTCTGAAGGGCTGGAAGGGAGAGGAACAGAGCAAGATCAGAGCCTGGGTCTGCAGGAATCCAAGGAGACCCTCCTGGTAGGGCCATCCCGCCAGCTCTTGCCGTGGCCAATAGAGAGGAGAGGCCAACGGGATCAGGAGATCAGCGCAAGGTGCTGCCCACGAATCCCCCCGCCCACATCCCTGAGACCTCTCTGTGCTCTGCCCACGTCACCCCTCGTCCACACAGGGAGCAAAGCCTCCAGCATCCAGGGCAGGAATAGCAGCTCCCTGCCCACTGCCCGCACAAACAATGGTGCCTCTTTACTCTCTTTCAATTTTCATGAATGTATTTTCATACTTTGTTTTTTACATTGGTCTTAGTACTTTCCCTTCTGTTTTAAATCCACTCAAAGATTTTTGTATAGATTTCTGAAGAAAGTCTGATGTGAGTTTTGATGCCATCTGTTTGTTGAAATGAGAAGTGCATTAAATAATAAAACATGAGTAGACAAAGGACAGAAAAAAAAAACCAACAAACTGTTAATGTAAAGAGTTTCCAGGAATGCATGGGGATCTGAAAATGGCAGTGCCTTAATTTCTGACATTTGTGTCTGTTTCAAGTCTGTCCTCTCTTAGAGACTTTCTTTATATATATGTAAATAGTAAAGAAATTTTATTTCTACTTCAAAACATTGTAAGCTAGGAAGAAACATTCAAATATTCCCTGATTTACTAGCTGCAGTTTCAGTCTCTGCTACTGCTTGTTACTCAGTCCACATTTTCAGTATTCTTCATTATGCATTGATCAATGCACCGAATTGTGTCATGGGTCACACTCAATTTTGTATTTAAATTACAGAACACAAAGAAATATGCCTGCTAGCTGAATAACTAGCATTCATAGAGCATTTGTGATCCATACATTTCCACAGATTTACATTGATGGCTGACACCAAGCAACAACAATTCAAACAAGAAAACAGCATGACAGAGAATGACAGATTTATTTTGACATAATTTATCTTGTTTAATGTTAAAGTTTTCCATATAAAAAAATTCTGAGGAAGCAGAATCCTAAATGCTCATAGTAAATTTATATTGTTCATTTCAAACACCTATTTTGATGGTTGATTTCATCTTTCTGGATGTTTAGTGTCTTCTAAATATACTCTAAAAAATCAAAGTAATTTTTAAATGTTTTAAATATTGAACATTTAAATACAACCTAGGTACAAATACCAAATAAGTCCATCTAACAAGGTAGCAGCTATACAAATCACAGCTTCTCTGGAGCCAGCTCTGTTTTTTCTTTCTAAATTAGGGTTTTAACATCCTTTAGAATCGAAACTAGCATTTTTCTTATACAAAACTTACGATCTTATTCGCTACTGACAGAAACCATGATTGAACCAACATAGAATGTACTCAATTTGGAGTTCTCAGAAAACGCTTATACATGCAGACGTTATAGCAGAGTGTCAATAAGGAAGACACAATGAATAGGTATATAGTTTTTCAACTTTTCCTTCTCTTGTCAAACTGGGGTTATTTTCTCATAAGCACACGACTGTGAATTAAATGTGACATCTAAAGCCAGAAGAGCTTTCACTCTTCTTTCCTGGCAAAACCCCAGATTTTGTCCTGTAAGTGAAATATCCCTTTAGCTACTGTAGGTTTTGAACCCATTCCTGTGCATTTAAATGGCCTTCATTTTGTCTAGAAAAATATAGCCTCTGAATCTCAGACAAAAATTTTATTTCAGTGTGACAGTGAAACTATACAGACAGCACTGTCACCAGTTATGAGCAGTGCCCTTTTACATCAGGATAAAGTGCAGCAGGAAAGTTGAGCCACTTGATAAAAATCAGACATAAAATACACTATAGAATGCCACCTAATTCTTGTTAAAGTTTGTGAATTTTATGTACTGCTTATTCATTACTCTTATTATGTTTTTAAATGCATCAAATTAACTCAATCAGGAATGGTTTCAGCTTACTGATAAGATAGACATAAAAATTCACTAAGAAATAAATAGAGATATCTATGTGTAACATCTTCAAGATTCATTAGGATGATTAGATGTCAAAAATACAAAGACAGTTATTAAAGTGAAAAGGGTATATGCAGTTCATATCTTTATAGTCTGAAGAAAATTTTAATAGTCAGCTTCTGATTAATAAAATATATTTCCTCACCACTTACTCTCATACTTCCTAAAACATATATGACCAGCAAAGGCTAACACTTCTTCTTTTGAAAAGCAATTGAAGTCCTAAAATTGTGCATTAAGAGTACTCCAAACAAAATTTAACTGTTTGGTCAGTCTAATAGTATAACCCAAGGTTGCAAATAAGACCCTCACTCATGCTCATTCACTCACCCCTAAGAGTGAATGGGGTGGGGAGGGAATTGAAAGAGTAAAGGTAAGAAAATTTGTGGGTGGAGATAAGGACAGTTTGATAGGTAAAGCAAAAGGTACATTCACAAGAAAAATAGAACAAGAAATTCATTCACCATGTCTTACTGATGGGCAACCAGACGTTCAGCAATCCCCAGGAGATGTCCCTGTCCTTCTCTTCCCCAGCTTTCTATACTGACCAATGCACCATATGCTATGGAATATCCCTTTGGTGAGCAGAAGTCAGCTGTCCCAGCTGTGTCCCCTCCCACCTTCCTGTGCACCTCCAGCCTCCCTGCTGGTGGGACAGTGTGAGAAGCAGAAAAGACCTTGACTCTGTGCACTGCTCAGCAGGAACACCCCTTTGTTACCAATACTGTGTACAGCACTTTGACTCGTACCACCCCCTATGAAGAAAAGCAACTTTATCCTAGCAGAAAGCAGCACAGCCAGGAACAGATTTTAGCTCTGTGTCGGTAAAAGAAGTCACATCCACTATTTGGGTATTACTACTACACCCAACTCTAATGGAGAGGTGATCCTGTGAGAGGTTCAACATCCTTTTCAGGAAAATCTTCAAAATGTTCTCACCAGCATCTCATTCTAATTGTGCTGATATCATACCTTCCTTCAAGGGACCTCTGGAACAGTAACCTCTGGCATCTACAACCACTCTTAGGACTATTTTAGGCCTTGAGATGTTAGTGTAGGACTGAACTAAGAATAGGTACCAGTGTTTCAATCACTGTGACTAATGGAGCTCTAAGCAACATGGGCCCAATTTTGACAGTTGTTATGTTAAGTTGAGCTAACAAGAATAATTTATTCTGTAAAAAGCACTGGAGATAAAAAAAATCTATTCAGAGCCTTATATGAGCCGTGATTATTTAATAACAGTATTAGAAAAACTAGCTTTACTGAAGGTAGGTGTTTCTGTTCATTACACAAAGTTGTTAGTTTAAGTAGGCAAAAAAAATCATAAAACTGGGCACAGAAATTCAAACCATGACAGTGTTTCTCCTGTACTATACATATGTTCACACAGAAGTACCTGTTAGTAGATACATCCCTAAAATATAGTTTGTTGAGAAAGATTTTTTTCTCAAAGATGAGTCAGTTGTCAGTGCTTTGTGATGAATCTTTTAAAATGCAGAAATGTAGTCTTATAAAAACTCAGTTATCTCCAAACAAAGTATCAGTCTACTGGCTAAGGAAGTCACTCTCTGAAGCTTCCATTATAAATGAGGAGCTTTGCTTGGTTAGTTTTTCTAGGATTTAAGTATGTTTGTGTTAAACAGCACATAAAAATTACATGGTCACCGTTTAACACAGTGAGCAGCTTTGCTCTTCATAAGCATGGGTGCTATTTCCATGACTGTCAAGCATTTCTCTTGAAGATTTTATTCACTTAAAAGCTGGTATCACCACTATCAAGTTCATCAGGTTTCTCTTGAAATGTGAGATCAGAGGTGAGAATGCGACCTGATCTTCACCTCTTAAAAAAAACCACATCCTGAGGCAATCAAAAACTGGTATTTCAGAAAACCTCACATGATTTTTCGTAGGAGTGAGGAGTGCATGTCTGAAAGGTGCATGGCATATTCCTTGTATTTACAGCTTCTCTTCAGTCTGGGCTATAGAGGAGATAATTAGCAATTCTGGGCCAAATCTTTAGAGACTTTAAGCATCTGCTAATTAGCCCAAGAGCTGTTAACAGCAGGAGACACTATAAAGTCTCAGTGCATCCATAAAACATTGAATGAAATGCCAGCATTGCAGTTTATCATTTCACTGTAGTGTGTCATTTTGTAGTTTAGTATTTTCTTGCTTATTGTTGTACTTTTTGCTGATTGTTTTATGTAATATTTTATTTTTCACTCAAACCAAAAATTCCATCATTACAAAAAAAATCACATCCATAGAAAAAGAGGGGGGAATGAATAATATGACACAATCAGGATGCTGACAGTCATCAACCCTACCATATTTGTCTATGTACAAGTTCCAAACCACTTCATTAGTAAAAGCTATACACTGTAACTTTGAGTAATTTTTTCTAGTATAGATCACACTTGAGAACATTCCAAAACAGAAAGTACCTAAGTACATAAACAAGGAACATCTTAGTCACCCACCAGATCTCAGCCCACGCACTGAAGTGACTGACTCGTATGGTCAGCTGAAAAATTTTAGAAAACCCTTCCCTTATAGCTAAACTTAAGATCTTCTTGTAAGAAACATGTCGATTATTGTTTATGTAATTTTGTCTAATTTTATTCACATTTCCCTAATATCTCTACTTGTTTTATTGATTAAGCTTCAAAAAGGAAGTACCTTCAAGCATTTAATAAAATTCTATTCACACAGGAATTTTGGAGAAAATGTCATGCAATAAGATTAGTCCATTTTTAAAAGTCTAATTAAAGACATCAGAAAGAAATTACCTGAGGGTAGGAAGAGCAGTTAATGGATGTTTCTTGTCAGAAGTTGTGAAATGTGTTTTGCCAAAAGGATTTAACATACCCATTGAATTCATCATGTCATACAAACATCCATTATTTGCCAGTTCAATCTGTGAGAAGGAGAAATACTTCATATCTTGTAGTTATGAAGCTGCTAGTCCTATTTTATTACCTATTACCTATTTGAGAAAGAGGACCCCCTACATTAGGAGACCCCAGTTTTATTTATCCCTTAAAGTCCATAAGTTAACATCCTCTTTTCTTACCTTCAGCCTTTCTAGGCAATCTCACAGGGTTCCTTGTAACCCTAGCAAGGAAAACATGAGAAGTCCTTCCTGATGGCAAGATACTGCACTCACCTGCTGTACATGTCTACCATACTATGCCACAAGTCAGGAAGATAACTGGGTCTTCTGAACAAGGAAGGCACTAACCCACTTGGTATTTATGACTTAATATGATAGTTTCAAGCAAAGGCCAACATTTTAAAATGTAGGCTTGCTATTATCATATTTTGAAAGAAAATAATTACTCAAGGTTTGTTTTCTAAAAGGTTTTCATGTCTGTATATGCTAAACACAGACAGCTCCTCACTCAAAGTTCTGAGTCACTTGTTTATGCTCAAAGTTCTGGGTAAGATATAAATAATTGAATTGTCAAACTGGATGTTTCTCTTCATCTCTCAGGAGTTCGGGTTCATTGTGAGGTGCTTTCCATCATAGGACACTTAGCTGGTTTCTGCACTGATCTCTTGAAGACAGAGACCTGAGTGCTGTGTAGGAGCTTCCCTGTTCAACCATCCAGGAGCCACTCTGGCAGTCACACTGTGTGGGACCACACACTCACACAGTCAGACCTGGTTTCCTTACTAGCTCAACCCTAGACTTCCCGTATCAGAGTCTCAGATGTCTTGATCCTTTAATCTTGGAGCAGTAATTGAGTTGGTGTCTCTGAGCCAGGAGCCCAAAAAAGAAAACCCTGGGATTGTATACCTTCAGTCTAAGGGGGCAAAAGTCTGGCATCCTTGGCTCCTCTTGTGGCCTGAGTGTCAGGTCACCTGGCTGGGCCAAACGTCCCTGGGCCCTTTGTTACTCAAAATGTCAGCACTTCAGCTCCCGCCATCTGGAGCTGCTCACTGAGCTGCCCACCATGAATGTGTCCCAACAATGTTTCCCACTGTTACCCTCAGCACCAGTTTGCTCACATGACTCCAGCAGCATTTAGGGGTTTCTTTCTGCGACAGGATTGCACTCAGAAGTGGTGGGACTCTGAACCCCTCAGAAAGAGCTGGGTGAAATGAAGCACACGGATCCATATGGCACCTCATCAGGCTCCTGGCTTCTCCTGGAGAGAGAAGTGAGGTATGAGAGTGCTGCAGGCCAAGCTCATCACAAAGTAGCACTGAGCACTGCGTGTTTCATGATTCTTGAGGCTGTCAAGACAATTCTGCTTAAATGAGATTTCATTTAAAGCTAAAGCAAAAACGGAAATTCTGCAGAATAGAAACACTAAAGTGATAATAATTCAAGTATTTAAATAATAATCCAAGTCTCATGAGGAAACTTCATGTTTAATTTTATGTATGATGTGGAGACTGAGTTTATTACTGGGCACCAATTAATCTTTCTGCAAGATTTGTTAATTTTTTTTTGCAATGCCCACTGGACAATGATAAATCATTGCAATTAAGATTGGGCTAAAATATTTTTGTGGCTTCATTTTATGTCTGTTCTATCTCACTTGGTTTTGATGATCAGCTTTTAAATTTGGGGTGATGGCAGCAAATAGGTAATGTTACAGCACAGCTAGAAATCTTGTATAATTATGTATTGCTTTTAATGTAATTTGCAATGTGTGAATTATCTATATTTGATTTCTTTTGCCTGATGATTCATCCCAAAAGCTACTTTTTGGAATACCAGAGACTTCTGAAACTTCATTACACTGATTTACTACTGATCCCTAGGAATCACTGACATCCAAGTAGAACTACTAGCCATTAATTCAGGAAGAGCTAATCCTACTGGCCATAGTATTGCTTCTGAATATGTTTCTTGTCTCTTCCAGGGTCTCCATTCATGCAGTTATGTCTCTTCCTTTGGTAACATTAGTCTGGAGCTTATGAAAGGGTATAATGGCAGAGTAACCAGCCTAAAGACCTGGATACTAATATTTTAACTGGCACCTTGTGTATAGAATTGTGCATTTTCTTACAGTTTTTAGGCTCTGATGGATCTTCTCTCCAGTATGTGCATATATGATCTATGCATCCATCTTCAAAGGTGTCACTGACACTTCAGAGGCTGACCCAGAAGTTCCTGAAAGCCTTCTTATCTGTTTACACTGATTATTGTTATGGACTACAAAAAACCAATAATAGTTTATCAGTCGTGATCTATTTGTTTACCATCTACCATATCTACTAATAATTTGACAAAATAAGAATTGGCTTTTTCAAACCAACATTTTATCTTTTTTTTTTTCTTTTTAGTAAAAATCCCTGTTATTTTTTGCTTATTTGTAGGCTATTGAAAAAAACTACAAATAAGGCAAGCCTGTTTTTTTTTTAGTCTATTGTTCTGATACATATGCAGAAACTCCTCAGGTTTATAAAAGCTAGTATTGGCAGATCACATACTGATAGAGCTCCAAAAATAACTTGCTTCACCCTAGAATAAAAATCAAAAAACTTTCCATTCTGCCCATTCTTATTTTAAATCTCTTTTTCCCCATTCATTTATTCTTGTACTGCATCTGCTTAATAATTTGAGGCAGTAGATACATATCAGTAAAGAATATATATCATCAGGATTTACAAACAAATATTCCCAAACACCATTACAGTTTAAATCCAATCCCTGGTAAGAACAATGCATTATATATCTGGAACACATCATCTGTGATCCATTTTATTAGCAATGTACTGTCCTTGGTTCTTGTATAAAAACACCTTCTGGTGAACATGTAACACTCTCACTCTAGAAACAACTTTAACCCAAATTGTATTAAACTGAAAATTAACACAAAAAGGAACCCCAAGTAAATCAGTTTTGCACAAGGTCCATTGTTACCAAGTCCTTTCTGCCTTGATGGTCAGAAAAAAACACTAACTCCAAATCTCCCCTCAGTTAACTTTTTAGTAAATTATCAATACATAGAGTCAAAATTTTGCATGTCTATTGTTGATGCTCTTATGTGGATTCCACACATCTATAGAGCAACAAGATTAATAAATGAGTTTTAGAAGAGGCTGGCGACATAATTCCTGAAAGAGCAAGTGTGGGCATAAAATGACCTAAAATAAAAGAAAAAAAAAGAAAAAAATGAGAGAAAAGTGGTTTCTTTTCAGATCATGAAGTGTTTCAGAATTTTTCAGCAGGTTGTCCTTGAACATTTTTTCTAAAGGGTGTGGGACTAAATGCACACAAAATCAAGGTCCAGCATCCCCACCAGCATCAGCAGATATCCCAGAGCCAAGTGGTGTGAATGGACAAAGCAGATGAGTAGTTGTACATGTTATAACCTTTTGAAGACAGAATATAAATAGATAAATGAATAATAAAATGCTAAATAATACATGGACCAGCATATGGCTTAGTGATTTTGTAGCTTCTGGTGTATGTGTATTTATGTATGTGTATATATAAACATATCTGCTGTTATTTTAGTTATGCTCACATAGGCAATAGCATCTTGACAGCTTATTAGTAGCAGGTTATGTGTTTTTGCCTTCCTAAATGTCACCATTTGGTATTTAATAAATACCAAGAAACCTCACCAGGTGTCAATTGTGCTGAGGGGTAACTTTGCACTGGTTCTTTAACACATAACCCCTACGCTTTTGACTCTACACTTTTCTAACCAAGACATTATCTATTTTTGATAAATTAAGAGAATGGTTGTCAAAAATTCAGAAAGGAGTGACATGTCTAGACCACTCTGATACTAAGCAATGGATTACATCCTTACTGAAAAATGGTCTCCTGACTGAGAAAGCCTAATTTCTTAACCAACCCAGCCATCTGCTTAAGGAAATTGTCCTAAAATGGAGTTCTCACAAAACTTTAGGGCTAGATTTTCAGTAAAATGTGACTTTAATTGAAATCAAATTTATGCACCAAACATTGATCATGCTGAAGTATAGAGCCTAAAGAACTAAACTTTGTGAATTAGTAGTCTTACCCTGAACAAAAATGCAGCAGGATGTCCCAGAACAACTGAGTGCCAACATGGGCACTTCCGTGGGAGTGTCCAATTTAAACTAGTAGAATTTGATTTATTTCATTTTCTTTAAACTAATGCATGTTGTCTAGACCGACCAAATACTGAAGTACTGGAGACTGCACAGATTACTCATGGAAAGGTTATTAGCGTTTACAGTTTCAAAGAACCTCTTTCTTATGCTCTAGGCTAGTGGATCACAAAGCAAAAGCCTGCAAAATGGGTAATTTGGCTTCCAGCTTTATGTGCAATTAAAAAAAAACATTAAAAATTAGAGTTCATTGGTGTGATTACATCATACAATTAGCATTTTGAAGAGTTAATAAGAGTTTCATTTTTCAAAATCAGGAAAAAGCTGTATAATAATTTTTTTTAGATTATTGCTTCTTCTAACAATAACAAAAAAGAAAAAAATCTAGTAAATATTAGACAATATTTTGGTATACTGTACTTTGATTCTGTTCATTCTGCTAGAAATGCAAAAGAAACACAAAACTAAAGATATACAAATTGGTTAACCAGTCTGTTTCATTTATTATTGAACAAGAGGCCATTTTCATTTGCATCTTTGTTAGAAGAAGGAATGTGTCTGCTTAGAGTACTCTGAGGAAGTCTCAACTCATTCAAGGCGAGTGCACTCATATTTGTTTAATTTATGTGAGCATTAAATTTTTGCATTACTTGCCAGTTCTGTACAATAACATGCTTCAGAACTTATTGTTCTATTTATTTAAAGGAAGCAAGTATTTTATTTTTAATGTATTTATCAGAATGCACAAGCACACGATGAGCATTCTGTGACTCTTTCCTCATAGATTTCTCAAGTTGCCTAGGTTACATTTGGCCTTCTAGGATGACTTGGTTTTCCTCTTTTAATTGCTACTTTTGTTGCAGTAGGGAGAAGATCCCTGATAATCAGCCTTGGGCTGGAACTTGTGAGGATTGTCAGGATTTTTTTCTATGTCTTCTCTGAGGATTTTCCAAGTCAATGTGCTCTGATGTTTAAGTTCATCTTCAAAGTTGGGGGTCAGTTTCCAGTTTCAACCACTCATGTGTTTCAGGTGCTAGTGCTGGCCAAATACTGAAGATCACTTAATAGCAGATGAGAACGTCCACATTTAGAATTTTTGTCAGCAATTGTGATCCATATTTTTTCTATCTAATATCATCGGGACAAGTTTTCCTTTCTTGGCTATAGTTCCTTACTTAAGCAGAATTTATCAGCATACATTAATCTCTTACATCTCTTCTGCAGAGTTTAGCTATAGCCTTATCTCGTAACTTTTATTTATTATCTGCTTTATTTATATAAGGTGAAGTACTGTGTTCATGGTGCCCTCTCCTAGAATACTAATTGCTTCCTATATTTTAGTCACTTATACTTTTGAGTGTTTGACATGAAATAACTAAAAAAGGTGTTTTGTTGCTTCATCACTAATAGAAGAATGCTCTGTGTTGAGCTGAGGGAAAAGAATAAGGTCATTCAAATTCCAAGGTGACTCTTCCTTCTGTGGCAGCAAAAAACAAGCCAGAAGAAATAAAGACCTGGAAACATTTTCTCCTGGGATCTGTGTACAATGATTAACCTAATGTCAGAGAGTAATAATTTTTGATACTCTGAGAGCAAATAGAAGGTGATCTATGAGTTTCATGCCATTATCCTTATTATTCTGCATTATTGATGAGAATTGTTTCAACCTCTCCCATGAGCTGGGTTAAATCTTAACACCTGTACAGCTATATCACTAGAAGTTGTAATAACTTTTCTCTTATTCCCACTTCAGAGAAGCATTTCTCATTAAACTTTAAATTCTGTTGCATTCTACTAAAGAAATTAACATTTATATAGCTGACTCTCACAGCGGACACATTTCAAAACTCTACAGCCAATTAATAACAAATCTAGAAACCTATTTTATGCCACTGTAAAATTTAGCTAACCAAATGGAAGTCTGTTGCAAATGAGTGTTCCCTTCTTTACTCTACTTAAAGAAACATTGCACTAATTTTTTTCCTTCCCATCCTTGCTGGTGAAAGTTAGTTAATTTGTAAGTATATCCTCCAAGAGAGGTTATTGTAGCTAGGAGATCTTGTTCAATGACTAATTATTCCACGTGGAAACTTTTTTCTTTAACAGATTCCTATCACAGCACAAAGAGCCCTTGGTTAAGTTCATCCAGACTGGTTACTTGGATAAAGCATACAAAGAGAGTAGAATTGACTTCAAAGAAGACCCTTTCTCAGCTTTCCTAGGGAAAAGGGATGGCATACAACTACCAGATTACAAGGAAAGATAAACTGGATGCCAGTCTAATGACTTTTTACTAATATATGCTGATTTGCTGAAAATTTTAATTGCCTGAGTTAATAAAATTTGAAATTGTGATATAAAATAGTAGAAGCTTTTCAAAACATGTCTGCAACTCTTCTTGCAACTTATCTCTCAGGTTTTCCTTTTCTAGTCTCTCTACAGACCCTTCCCATGTTGGTCATAGCAAATTGCTCAGCATTCGTAGTCATCAAATTCCAGCATTGCATGCAGCTTTTAATTAATAATCTCAGGTATTTCCACTCCACAGAGTATATCTAGTTCTATGATCTCCTACATGAGAGGAGAGAGAAAAGGAATTCTCTCCCACAAGGAACAATTTGAACTACATGAGGAATAAGGAACATCCATGCAATTTTTCCATGCACCAGATGTTGTTGATTTTTTTAATGGAGAGGCTCTATCTCCATAGAAAGGAAAACAGTATCTCCTTTTCACTCTTTCTTTATATCAGATAATTGTCTTTTCTCAAGATGTCAGCTTCCCTGGGCAAGTTTCCATTCTTTCTTTGGAAGAAGCATGGGCTGAAGTAGCTTTGTGGTTACTGGTGCTGCAATGAGAATGGACTCAGCAGTGATGGGATGGATGCAGGACAGAGGTGTCCAAAGGCAGCAGCTGCCACGAGACAGCAGCCAGAGATATCTTCCTTTCCATGCTGATGGTAGGCATGAATGAATGATATGGGCACAAGAGAGGTGCAAATACACAGAGTATTGATTAAATAATGGTGATATTTACAGCACCCTGCAGTGAGTCATCATATAAACAAATGACCACATATGGGGGGTGACAGATGGTGAATGACTCTTATATTAGTGAAAAGTACATTTGAAGCCTGCTGAGAATGTTCCAGTAGCAATTTTATGATTTCATTCAGTTTTGAGGAACAAGGAATGATAGGGGGTTTTCATAAATTTCACATTTACTTGTGCCTTTTTCACATGAATATTATAGACGTCACTGTGTATAATTTACAGTTACTTCTTCCTAAAATAATTTTCATATTCTCTAAAAGGAACTATTAAATCTGGTTTTTGGAAATCTCATCGCTATATTTTGTGAGAGTATAAATCTTTGTAATGATCATGGTTCTAAACATAACATGAAAATAAAATCTAAAAAAAATTAATGTTGCAGCTTTCAAAAGATTCTTCAGTTTTCCCCAAACATTCTGCCAACCATTTAAAAAATAAAGCCAGAAAAAACAGAGCATTTACTAATCAACTACAAGAGAAATTGTACTATCCGTTTTGTTTAGGGCAGTTAAACAAATCAGTATCAGTTTATCAAGATATTTGGATCTAACCGCCTTCTAGATTAAATGTACTATAAATATTAAAACACCTGCTTAAATAAGCTCTGAAAATTATACATTAGCTTTTTCCCTAAGAAATTATGCAATTACAGTATGCAAGTAATAATGTGTTCTACAGAATCAGAGGGGGTTTGATGTGAACAAAAGAACAGAAAAACTTTAATAATATTCAAGACTGATGGAGGGATTTTAATAAACATAAATATTTTTCAATATATGAGTAGAGAAAGAGAACCTAGCATTCACCTTGTAATGGAGGGCTTACACGAGGCTAATGCAATGATCAGGGGCAGAGCAACTTAGTAAGAATTGGTTTTACTTGAGTAGTTGTCATTCTGTTGTAACGATGTTTTACTTAATCTTGGATCTTCAGTCTGTGCAGTGTTTCTTTTCTTCAAATCAGTAAAAAGAAATATAGCAATTTGGTGAGTTTGAGATTAGTTCCTAATACTCTATCAGCTATGCTTAGAAAGAACCACAAATGAAGAAAAGCAATGCAATACATAATGATATAAAAAATAAATGCACCTGGCTTGTGGATGACAAATGCAGATATATGCAGACTAATGAGTTTGGATCAAAAAAAAGAGACAGTGTATGATTTCTAAATGGAAAATGAGCATCAGGGAATTGACCTAAATAGAGATTTGGGGACTATAACAGACAAATTCTTAGTCTGTAGCCCATTAGGTGTCTAAACCAAGAAATATAAATGAGATGCAGCTAAAAATGTACAATGCAAATCAAAGCCTAAACTTATTTTAGTTAATGAAACAACAGTCAAAATGCTGTATACACTAATTATCACTAACAGACAGGATTTCATATCAATCCCCAGTCAGTATAACCTTTAAAGATGAGGGACAATATTTAGGTATCTGTATTTAGATCAAAGAGCAAGAGACTTAAGACCCAGAGTGATGACCACTTGGCAGTACCCATTCAAGTAAGTTCAGATGCCTAATTCCATGCTCTGTTTAGACAATGCACACAAATAAATTACATTCCCCAATATTTCCAGGTAGAGATCAAGGCTTCATGAAGTGAAGTAGTTGAAATGCGGATTTGGAGTAGTTAACATGACTTTTCTGGAAATTGTAGCAGATTTCTTTAGGTGATTGTGAGCAAGGAAAGCTGCTCAGGTATTATGTTATGTGTTGTTGCTTTATGGTTGCTGCGTATCACCTCAAATTGGTCTTGAAAATAACTTCTAATATTCTATGGCAGTTGTTTTAGATATGTATTTGTATACATAAGCAGGTATATACACTGCAGATGCTACACTATATAAAATATATCTGTATACTAAATTCTATAAAGATTTTTGAGTTTACAATAATGTTTTTTGAGGAAAAGGTTACTTTTTATGTATATATTCCCCAAATATTCAAAAAAAAATTATTTTCATAAGAACATTAGTGAGCATAAACTAAGTGCTTGTGCTATGTAACTGGTCTTTGATCTATTTTTTACCCTAATGTTTTAATATCTTAAACATTTTAAACAAAACATATGTGAGGAAAATTAGGTGTTATTAACACCTAAAATGTGAATGCTATTTCTTTCTCATTCAGTCAGTGTGTGTTTACATTACAAATACCAGAACTATGAATATTTGTAGCAAGAAAGAGAAATCAAAGAACAGTAAAGAGTGCCTTGCTCCTTAAGAACCTCACAAAATTAGGCCTTTCTCTCTAGCCTGGTGGTCACAGCATTTACAGGAAGGATAGAGAGGACTTTCAGCCAGAAAAGTACTGAACCTACCTAACAGGTAACAGCGTGCCACACAAATATAACTTTTCCCAAGACCAGTCTGAAGAGGAAAAGCCAAAGAATAGCCACAAGGATGGTGAAGGGCCTTGAGGGGAAGCCGTGGGAGGAGCAGCTGAGGGCACTCGGTCTGTTCAGCCTGGAGGAGACTGAGGGGAGAGCTCAGTGCAGTTACACCTTCCTCGTGAGGGGAAGAGGAGGGGCAGGCTCTGATCCCTGCTCTGTGGTGACAGGATCTGGGGAAAGAGCATAAAGCTGAGCTGGATATCAGGAAAAGGTTCTTCACCCAGAGAGTTGTTGAGCACTGTAACAGGCACCCCAGGGAAGTGGTCACAACACCAAGCCTGACAGAGTTCAAGCAGTATCTGGACAATGCTGTCAGGCACATGGTGTGATTCCTGGGGTGTCCTGCACCAGGAATTGGAGCTCAATGTTTCTGATGGATTCCTTCCATTAGCAATTGATTTGTCCAACTGAACCAATCTCTGCTCCCAGAATATTTTTTTCACAAAGGAAATTTCTAAGTCCAGCATGTATCTTACATCCTCCTCTCCACAGGAATCTCTTTAAGGATAGAGGGATGCATTCAATGAGCTGCTTTCTATATCTCACTTTTGAAATTTGCATTCTACTTTTCTCAGACACCTCACCCATTTGGTTCTCTTATCTGAGAAAACATGGTTTTCAGTTAACCACGTTACTTTCTACTGTGATGCAGGGTATGTGATATAATCTGCTTGGAGATCTGCAGATTTCCGAGTCAAACAATACTTCTAATCACATTGAACTTCTGTGTTGTTAATATAATTGACCAATATTTTGCTTAGTCTTCCAAAATAATGCATTTTCTTTAAGTAGCCAGGGTCTACATCTCTCATTTTCCATGGCCATGATAAAAATGTTAATTTCTTGTGACATGGGAGTTGTCCTTCAAATTTCTAAGTCCTTATTCATGTACTGGAGGCTTCCAGCAGCTTTCCATTTCAGTGAAATGTAGGATGTATACAAATATAGATAGTATTCAGAAGGCTAGCAAATGAAGGCAGGATAATGATAATGTCTAGAGGAAAATTACTATGTATAAAAACAGGACAGGTTTAAAATATTTCTAATTATAATTAAATTTTGCCAAATTTATAGAACTCCATTTACATCTGCATATGTAAAAGGTGCATGTGCATGTATATGGAGATATAGATGCTTATTCTGAATTATCAGATTGTATCCTCTAACATAGAATCAGCTTCAATTCCCATCCATCTATAGATGTCACTGTATATTAATCACTGAGATTGAAAAGAGCTATCATATCTCTGATGGGACATCTGGCATAATAGACAGGCAGGCATATTTTCATTCAGTTACTGAGGCCTCAGCAAATTACATCTGAAGCTTTGGATTTTGAAAGTACTTTTGTTCAAATGGAGCCAGTTTTGGTAATGATTATACGTTAAAGCATAATAATAGAGTGTCTTTATAATTCCAATAGGGAAGTGAAATATACTATGTGGAAACATTAGAAGCATTCATCTCTAAATGTCACTCAGCTACAAAGTTCGACAATTGCACAGACTAGCCCAAATGGGAACTTGGGGAGCAATACAAAATCCTGATATTGGACAGATTTTGAAAGGCATGTGGGGACAACAAAACCACAGTGTAAGTACTGTCTGACTCTCATCACACAGTAATTGTTGAGCTCTCTGGAACAGTAAAAGAAAATTAAAATATGATGCATTTGTTCAAACAAATACGAGTTCAGAAAAGCACAAATGGTAGGCTGCTTCCCCAAAATGTACATCTTTACAAATCCGCAGTCACATGGAGAAAAAGACAAAGATTTCAAAGGACATTTGTATTAAATATTCCAAATAGTTACATATTTTGTCTATTTCAACTGATCAAGCAAAAAATCTTTTTCTAAATCCTTAGTTTTATACGTGAATGAACCATCATTTGACTTAACTGATTTCTACTTACTCATAGAGCTGAAGTTAAGGATACACAGATATGCTTTCCTGGATTCTTTATTCAAGTCCTGATCCTTATCACAGGCCTCTATATGTAAACAGATTTTTTTTCAGTTGGATTCAAACCAGGCAACTAATGTAGCAAAGCAACAGCCTCATCATTATAGCTGCCATTGTTATCAGTTGTTTCTCCCATTTTTCATACAAATGTCTCTTATTGAAGCTCAGTATCAATATTCCATGATTATGCATTCTTGAGATTTAATGTGAGTTCTGCTATTGATTTCAGCAAGGGAAGACCCCTGGTGAGAAAGGAAAACAAAAAAGAGTAGAGTATTCTGTAGGTACCAGACCAAATTTCATGCCAAAATCAATAAGTTTATAGGTAGTGTAAAGCCAATACAGAATTTAGACTGAATAATCTTGAGCAATTAGATGTACCCAGACTTGCATGGCTTCAGCCTTCTATTGATTTTGTCATTGCCTTACAATGTGTGTCTTAGTAGCAATTATACTTTCTGGCAAACTTTTTTTTCTCTCTCAGCATCTAAATTGTTGCTTCTTGATTAATCAACAGGAAAAATCAATGCTCTATCCATTGCACTTCCAAGCTTTAATTCAATTACCATCTGTGAACTAATCAAACATTGATCTAGCTATGTCAATAGGCAGAAGGCAATTTTTTTATACCACTATATTTCCTTGTCATTAAAGGTTTCAGTTCATTCATCACAAGTTTAAATATTTACTGTAGTTTGAAAAAAAAAAATCTCCTTTCAACTTTAATTTCATTTAATTAAAAACTCCTAAGACCTTTTACATCCTTTTGCCCGTTTTCTGCCATTCATTCTATACAGGGTTATTTTGCAAACAGAAGTCCAAAGTACTTTTTCCAGGGTGATTTAACAGACTGAAACAAGAAAGAACAATTCCTTTTTCCTTGTTAGAAGTTACTGTCCATCATTTCAGTTCTATTGTCACTGACTTCCTCCACTCTTAACAGCTGTTCTGTCTATTCATTTAAGGAAAAAGGGATCTAGTTTTTTTCTTTCTAGTGAGTAAATTCCTCATTACTCATTAAGAGCTTTTTCTTCCATGAGCTTCCCCATCACTGCTTATACAATTTTGCTTACTATACGTCTCTAGCTAAATGTCAAACAATTTTATCTGAAAAACAGCTACCAGCACTTTAGAGAAAAGGCAGGGTTAAGCTCTTATTTACTGTCTCTGTGGAAGCAATTACCAAATGGTAACTCCACTATTTTTATTGCCCAGCCCTAGGGCTATCATGGTTGAAAGGAATGAAATAATCATAATGATCAACATTTGCCCTAGTAATATTATTACATTAAAAAGGGAAAATTTAAAATTGAAAAATAGACAACAGAGAAACAAAACCCCACAAAACAAACAAAAAGAACTCCAGGGCCCTTTCATACCTTGGATTAAAAGACGTTTTAAAAACACAGAAGTGCCTGCCCTAAGAGGAGAGGGACCAGACTGTCTTGCCTTCTATATAAACAATCACTAAAAATAGCTAAACCAAGAAGTAAGTAGGTAAACTTCCTTTACATCAGTTAGTCTCTAGGGAGACTAGATACCCTGAATATCTTTTAACAAGTCTAGGGGTTGTAGCGTAAAAATAATTCCTAAAACCCCAAAGATAATAGTATTAAAAATATTACCTAGAAAAGGCACATAATGCACATAAGAAGTTAAGGCAAGCCTTTGAAGAGCAGGAGTCCTGAATTGTCCTTTCCCTTTCTTTCCACCAAATCTTAGCTTATGCCTCTGCTCTGAGCACTCTGAGCAACCTGATGTTTCACAGGAATTGCTTTCTCTGCTGTACTACAACTTCAGTAATCCATGTCAGCTTTACCTAAGTGTTTCAAAATTAGTTTTTTTGTAGTGATTAAAACTGTTTTTTCCCAAAATTCCAGATTCCTTTAAGTATTAGCTGTATTTTTTTTTTCTTTTACTCATTTAACATGCAGTGTAAGCAGCTTCATCTAATTTGGGTTTAACAAGTGCTTATTTTTCTTTTATTTCAAGGAAAAAACTATTACATTCTGATATAAATCCTCTCAAATTCTGAAACAGTATTAACATCCTCTGGAAAGAGTTACTGTGGCCTTACTGTGCTTGGAAGGAATTTGCTTAAGTGTTGCCAGGTAATTACTTTCTCCAGTTGGTATCAATATTCTTGTATTAATAACTAGTTGTATTATCAAATGACCTCAATATATTTTTCATAAATCACATAATTATTCATCTACAAGAGTATTAAGAAATTATTACATGAAGGTTATATAAAGATACAGAGCATTTACAATGTCTTAAAAGGCACTTGTCATCTTAGCCATAAAGAGCCAAAATTTATTATAATGAGAGGAAATATGAGTCAAATGAAAGCTAACCAATACTTTTACTATGTTCTTTTATTGGAAATACTTTTCTATGAATCATAGGTCTTCACTTGTGAAAGGAATAGAAGCAAGTTCATTTTGTAACAACATTTACAACTCTAATGAGAATCTCGATACCATTATGTTCATATGTTCCTCAGTAGAATACCTTTACATTGTTCTACACTAAAGATATTTCAAAATCAATCTCAACCTGAATTTTCCAGCAAAAAATAATTCCAATATTCCAATTCAATTCTCCTAAATGGTCCAGTTTCTGAGAAAAAATGTGGCTTCAGAGTTTTTGAGTATTTATGACTTGCAATTAAAGAAAACTCACAATAATCGATATTTATTCTTCAATGAAACATAAAATAATACTGAGAATTAAAGTGGCAAGTAAATTATGAAAATCTACATTTTGAGGTCTCTGCAAAGCAGGGTGCTTTAAGAAGGTATAATCTTGAATTATACCTTCTGGACACTGCTTTATCTATATACTGGGACTCCAGAAAAGTGATAACATGAACAGCTGAAACAAAAATCTACACGAGTATATCAGAGTTTAATTTCCTGATGGTGGGAATATACAGATCTATCTCTCTTCACATTAAAAGACTCAGTGAAGATTGCAATTACCTAATTGCACAATAAATACTAGTAATTATACTAAAAATCTATTTTCATACTTCAAAATAGTTCTGTGCTATTTTCATACTTCAAAATAGCTCTGTTTTTAATATCTTCAGAAAATTGAAAGAAGATGCTGAAACTCCAGTAACTTTCTGTGTCACTTTCTTCAGTACCTCACCAATCTCATAATGAAAAATATTTTTCATATGTAAAAGTATAAACTTGTTGTCTTGCTTCTGTTGTGACTGTGATTATTTATTTCACTGTACTTGTCTGAAAAGCCTGGTCACAGCTCTTCTTTAGGTCCTAAGTACTGGGGGAAAACAATTAGCGGTTACTACAGAATTTTTTTCCAGGCTAAACAAACCCCTGTGTAGAATCAAGTAACCCAGGACTGAACAAGGTATACTGGGTGTAGCATAAAGAAACCAGAGCAAAAAAGAATACTCATGGCATTTAACCTCTAGCTACAGTCTTTCTAATACAGCTCAACTGCTGTTAGCATTCCTCCACCCCAAAGGAGCATGGCTGGCTCATTTATGAGATGCTAATCTACATTTTACACTTTCATCCACAAAAAGTCCCCCCTGTACCCATCTGTGGGACAAAGGGAGCAGAAGAGAGCACTTTCACAGGTGGAGCTACTAAGCTCAAAAGTTAGTGCATTCTTAAATGCCTCTTGGAATGGGGACTCTATTTAAACCTTGGTGTATGTGTCTTCCTGAGCAGGCATCCCCAGGCATTAATAGGCAAGGCAGGTTCAATTAAATATTAACCTGACCCTTCATTCAAAACAATTGAGCACATTTCCAGTCGTTAGAGTGGGAAAAATTTATGAGAGTACTCGTAGTACTCATAGTAATTTCTGAGATTATTCTCAGGTCTGAGTAACTGGGGCTGGACCTGAGTGGCACTGCCACCAGCCAGAGCTCTATCCTGCATTTGCTGCTCAATCCTGATTGCTTGCCTAAATGCAATCCCGTTAAAGTCAGTGTGCAGAAAGAAGCCCGGCATGATCATTTCCCTACATGACATTTAAAACTTTTCAAAGCAATTCCTGCAGAATTTCCAGACATAGAACTCTGTCTTTTAGATTTTTAATTAGGAGTCAATTGAAATTTTGATTTGTCTTATAATTCTGTTGAATCAGCAAAAATTACTTGAATCAACATTATGTTATTCATTTTACGACTTTTTCAGAGCATAGAATCTTCCACTTTTATTCTGTTTGTTGATCGTTGACTTATATGATCAATTACTCCAGTCCTTGTTGAGTCACAGGATAATGTTGTTTTTAGTTCTTGGACTTTAAATTTTAATATGCAATGCTGACCTTTTTGCTTAGTTGTTCTTTCTTAAAGCACATTTTATGGGAATTATGTACAGATTTCCTTTCATGCCAGCTACAAAGGAGATTTTTCCTGTTATGATTTTTGTAATAGTGCAGCACACTCACCTCCCACCAAGCATCTTATACAAATTACTACAAACATAAAGGTAAATGTTATTTTAACACTAGTTTTGGACTCCAACATAGAAATATATTACATATTTTATTAGCTCATTTACCACCTAGGAAGTTATATATTATTAGCTAATTCAATGAACATGATATGTGTTGGGTAGATTTGGGTGCCCCTTTAAAAAGAGTCTTCTCTGAGTCTGGACTGTGTTTTTCTGAATCCACAGAATTTATTATGTCTGTGTGTTTATAAGTGAAAAATAAACCTGAGAGATGTAGGAAAGCCTAAAATGAAAGGGTAGGATCTGCCTCTGTCTCACACACCATACCTTATTATAATAAGTAATTGATTTCTCATTGCCATTGTTCAATAGCTCTGATTCACAGCCCATTAAGGTTAATGAAAGAAAAAGACTCGTGAGTGAAACCTGAACTTCAATCAAGTACTTGTTAACACTGACAATGACTCTGTAGGACTGGGAATTTGGCAAATGTCAAAGTGGCAGAATCTCAGACAAATCCCTTTGGTCTTGAATTTTGGGGGGACACATAATCTCAAATTCCCAAATTCTGTTGAAAATCCTCATCATAAAAGAGATATCAACTAAGACTTTTAACAGCCTAGTCCTACTGAGCATTATTAAAGCCTTGTGTTTGTATAAGCCTGCTGCAGTTCAGGTTGTCAGCAATAAATGAGCTATGTATGTTACATTCAATGCATAGAGATTTTAGGGATTGTCACCTTTGAAAGCTGGTTCTGTCTTAATAAAGAGATCATTCTATTAATGTACTACATATATTTTATGTCATGTTAGAGGTATTTGGGGTGGATTTTTTTGCTGTATCTTAGATAAAGATTTTTTCTTACAATTTGACATAGCTTTTCTCATAATATATAGCAAATATGTTTTTAATAGCATTGTAGTTCACAAACACATCAGACACTTCATGGCTCTAAGCAGACTTTAGAAACCTCCTGAGGATCTTAATACTATTAAAAATGTGCAGTAAAAGGCCATGGTAACTGGAGTGAGAATAGAAAATGAGGAGCATTATTTAGGGCAGGAAAGAAAAAAAAACATATCAAAGAGAGATTTTGCAATAGCCATCATCCAGCAGAAGGATTCTGCAGTTTTACAGCAAGAGGTAAAGACAATCCCATGCCATAAAGGGAAGTTAGTTCAATGAATGACCCCAGGTCAATAATAATAAAAAAAAACAAACATATAAAAAGTCAAAAAAAAATTGATAGAAGAAGGCTGAGAAGCCAGACTGTGACAAAGTATCTAGAAAGAAGGGAATTTGTTGATAAAGTGGAAAGACAGCTTGAAGATATGGCAAGTAAAAAAAGCATTGATGATCTAATATTAAAAAGAGGGATCATACATCTGAATGCATGAAGTGTCTCTTACAGTAAGCAAAAGTAAAGAATGAGGAAATAAAAGAATGGGAATCACAGTGAGATCAGAGACAGAAGGGAAGAGATTTGCAAACAGAAAAATAAAAGTAGGAAATGCAAGAATGGACTGAGAAATAATAGGAGAAGTCCACCAAGATTATGCCCCCACCTCCTCATGCCTCAACCCTGTGGCAATGAGACATGAAAAAAACAAAACTGAGAAAAGTATGAAATTCCCATCTATGATTCTGTCTCTTATGTCTTTGTCCCATATGGAGGACTGAAACTAGGCTTAAGAACTCCAGATAAACTCCTCTGTGACACAGCAGCATCCTTTTCTCTTTCAAAACACAGAGAATTAGTACTTCTTTAGCAACTCCTATTTAACAAAGCAGAGGTTCTGTAGAGATTATTTTTCTCTAATAACAATGCTAATCAATACTTAAGGAAAATAAAGAAAACAGAGAAACAATACTCAAGAAGATAACTCAGCCCTGGAGTTCACCCATCTATACTCGAAGAGTGGCCAGTTGCAGTCCATGGAATAAAATCTGCTTCCAAAGCTGTCTTGTAGTATGGTTGACAGCCTCTAGCTTCACAGAATAATGCTTCTATCACAACTATCCTGCACTTTAAAATCTAAAAAATCAACATGACAGAGGGAGACACTCAGGAGTTTTATCTGCAAGCTGGACTCTATTTCCAATACTGCCCTGAGAGGCTAAAGGTTTGCCAGCTACAGTGCTCGAAAATTCTCACTAGAGAGTTTTTGAGCCTTCAGTGTAGGCCGTGGCTATGGAGAAAACCAAATTCTACATGATAGATGTTCAATGAACACACTTGGAATTATGAAATGGGGCTGGGCAAACCTTTCCTTAATTAGCAGCTTACATTTAATATCAGTTGTAGTAATAGGATTGAAGCAACAGCCATTATATAGGAGCAACCTGATGTTTACTCAGCTGATTTTTGTTCATCTAACAACATTCCACTCTTGGCACTGACTTTTTTTTGACAGAACTGGGTCAGGGATAGGGACTGAGAGGGTAAACTTCAAAGCTTTCTTCATGCAAAAGTATTAATTCCTGCATTTTGCTAGCATTTACCCATTTATTTTGTGGAACACAGCAGAGTGTATTAGTGTGACCCATTATGCTATCAGTGCCAAGAAAGCTATACTTTTCTTTTTGGCCTCTCTTGGCATACAATCAAGGCCAAATGCCTTTTTCCCTCATAGCTTTTTCTACAGAGATGAAAGTGAAGCCTTACTGACACACACAGGATGGCAGTGTGATCACTGAAACAGCTTCAATCTATTGGTACAGGCATGATTAAGCTTCTCTCTTGTCATTTCCCTTAATGCATGCCAATTTGGCCTTGTCAGTCATTTTATCGAGTTTGACAGGAGCTTTCATCCAAAGAACATCTCCAGGAGCAATCAAAAAGCACTATGAGTAGGGCTGGACTGGAACTACTTTTTCTATACTGAGTGCTCCTTTTGTTCAATTAAAAAGAAATTAAGCATTCCTCATTACTGAATTGTAAAATCAGTTTTAAATTTTAGAAGTGATGAGCATGTCCAGAGTAGCATAAAAAATAATTAAAAAAAAATACAAAAATAACCCACCCCCCCCAAAAACAGCAGTATCAGAGCTAGTCTCTTAGTTTTAAAAAGAAACATAGATTTCCTTTAACTTCCAGGTGAAAAAAGAAAATCATTGGGGTTTTTTGACCAACAAGTTGATCAGAAGTGCTCATCTTGCTTCAGCAACAGCCAGCCCCTGATCATTCTCTGCAGTGCAGCATTATATGTCTGTGAAGTATTTTTGCCATTTTGTTAGCTGATCTTCAGTGCATTCTGCTGGATGTCACTTTGATAAAGATATAACTTGATTGCTGTACCATCAGGCAAATCTGTCTTTGGGTCTGTCCCTTCATTCCTCTTCATCAAAGCTTTATGTGTACAGGGGAATGTAAAAGTAGGAAAAACCACCAAAAAGACAGTTAAGAATGAGAGTGCTTTTGGGGTCAGTTTTTCTGATATTTAATATTGCATAGCCAATCTACAAAACCTGGTCTTTTTGCTGTTCTTTTTCAAAGGGCTTAAGTTAACTGTGAGACTCTACAATTTATTTTCTCATTCATCCAAATGTTTTCCATCCATGAAGGAAACTTTTGAGAGTCAAGGTTACTGAGCATCAGGAAGTCCTAACTTAGATCCCCTTTAGATGGAAAATGCCTTTAATGCTAATTTTTAAAAATAAATTTTAAATTTAATTCCAATAGGGTTAACAGAGGTTGTGAAAAATCTTAGGACTTTTTCATATTGGCAATATTATACTGCCATAAATATTCTCTTTCCTACTTTCAGTATTAAAAACATGAGGAGTTCTTGAAATGATAAGTATCATGGCTGAAGCTGATCTTTGTCTCCTAATGCCTTTTTGGGACACAGGCTGAAGACCTGAAGAGGCATTCAGTTGTCTGGACCTGCTGCACTGCACAAGGCAGCTAAAGATATATTTCAGTGTTAATGGATTCCTCTGTTTGAAAGAGAAAGAAAAGCAGCTCATGGATCAGAAAGTGACCCCTTCAGGGAATGAAAGAGTTTGGACAGTAGATATGTTTTCTGTCTCTTTTTTACATTTTCCAGGGTTAATCTTAAGCAACTCTGAATCTAGCCTTTACAAGACACCCCTGGGATTCTGAATGAAATAGAGAGGGCAATGAATAGAGAGCTGAGATGAAGAATTAGTCTTAACTGAGTCTATTCTGGAGCACTAGCAAAAAGAGAAAGCAGTTGAAGAAAAATGAATATTTTTCTTGCGGGATCTGAAACATTAACTCATAATAGCATAGATTTACTTAGTTCACTAATCCCTATGACATTCTTGGTAATAAATAAAGCCAAAAATACTGGTGACAAGTCCTCCCTTTTGTGTTTAAGGATATGCAGGCATATCATGCTTACTATGCTTGCAAAACAAATGAAATGCTAAAAAGTATAGGAAGCATCCTTTCTCTTTTTAACTTACAGAGGAAGATGAAATAACAAGCTTGATTTGGAAAGGAGCCTGAAGTTTTTAATCTTTTGCTCAGTGTCAGACACATGGCTCTTTCTAAGATAACTTTGAATATCTGAAATTTTTATTATATTTAATTAAGAATATAATAATACATAGGGCAATTTCTTGGCTGTTTTTGGACAAGCCAGTTCAACACCCCAGAGCAAATAATGATGTGCCTTCCAAAACTGAATGGCAGACGCTGTACTTGATTTTTTTTCTGGTTCTTAAAAGTAGGCTTTGCCAGCTGAGCTTTCTAATAGGAAGACCTGAACAACACTATTTTGGCTGGTACTATCTGTCAGTTACAGATCAACTGTTCTATTTTTTCCTTCCTGAGTTAAGTATTTTTACAATTCTCCTACACCTTTAGCAAGTGCCAACTAGATGAAAACATATTTAAATAGATATAAATATTTGTGAGTCTTCTTTTCTAAAGCTTATATGGTTAATATAAAACAAAGTATTACTTACACTTCAATGGAAACAGAATACTTAGGAGAAAAAGAGGATTGCAAAACATGTAATGTACATATTGCTTTGCCATTCCCAGTGGTTACCTAAGCAAGAATAGATAAGGTTTTTCTTGTAAATGTTGCAAGGCATCTACACAGTAGATGATTTAAGCACAATATTACTGCTGGAAAGCAAGATAAGAAAGCATCTGCAGTGGTTTGACAAAGAGCCAGCTGGGGTCCCAAGCATTGCAACTGTACACAAACAGAAAAGCAGACACTTGTAGAATCCTCCCAGCAGAGTTCATAAACCTGTGGCTACTGCATGCAGCCATGATTAAACCATACTCTGCCCCCAAGCCATCACATCTGTGAGGCAGCTCACAGTTCTGTGCATTACCCCTTGCAAATATCTGCACCAATGGCTCACTTCTTTGGATGGTGTTCTCCCTTTCAAATTCATTCATCAAAGTTCCTTTGATGCTCCATGGGGCCATTTCTTATTTATTTATTTGACTTGTCTCTTGCCAAATCTCCAGCACACATGGATGGCTTTTCCATAAACTAAATCCATTCTTGCAGGTAACAGGCATTCCATGGATAGCACCCACTGAATTGCTGCAAAGGAGGCTCCAGGTCCTCTCATCACCTACTGCTGCAGCTCTCTATCACACCTGCAATAGAAAACCTCAGGTGACTCACAACATTTTCTATGACTCACAAAGAGCTGGGTGCCCACAGGTGGAAATGGACTGTGGAAGAGCCTTATCTGAGGGTTTCTGGCATCATTTTTTTTTCCCCTGAGACACCATTATTAATGAACAAAACTGTAAATCCTCTTTCTACCTTCAAAGAAATATCGAGTGGAGTCTAAAAACAAAAATCTCTTCCACTGAAACACCACTGCTAGCACAGTTTAAACCAGGCTGTGGCTGGGAGAGAAGGAAATGGGCATACCTATTTATTCTGTCATCTGGATACTCTTACAGCACCTGGTAGCTAATTCACTGAAAATACTAAAGGGATTATAACAAAATAATTACATTAATTTTTTCAGGCAAACAAGGGGTCTTGAGAGCATGAGAGCAAAGATAGTCTATTTAGTTTTGATTAAATGTGCAAAGCTTTGGTTCTGTAATGGGCATGCAATAAAGCAGATATTGTGTGTAGCATACATTCAAGAGAGATTAATGGTCACATTAACCTTTTTAAAAATGACAAAATAGATATATCCCTTGGCGACTGGTGTGACAAAGCAATAAAAGCACAGTAAAATAAAACAGGATTCGTGTCTTCTGACCATCAAATAAACAAGTAAAATAATCAAAGATTTACAGCATGAACACTTGCGTATAATATTTGACATTTCATCTAAGCAATGGAGAAGCACAATTAGAGAGATGATAGTAAGATGTTTTAAAAAGTTTTTGAAAATTGTTCCAAAACTAATTTCAGCATCAGAAACACTGGTGCCATTGCCTTTAATAAAATGCATAGACACATCCAAATCAATCTCTTGGAAGGTACTAAATTAAGAAACATTTTTCGCCATGTCAGGAGTAGCTTTTTATTCTTGGCACTGTTTACATAAAGTCAAAGTAAGATAGAATGTGAAAGAAACTGACCCAAAATAAAAATAAAACCAGCCATGTTCATGAATATTTTTGCAATTGTCATAGAAGTCAATGCTTGTCTGTAGTGTTGATTTAAAGATCTTTAAAAACCGGCCTCTTTTTTTAGGTAAATATTATTATGGCCACCTTGAAGATACCAGTTTCTTTTTTGATGTAGGGAATCTTGGAAAAACAGAAAATTCATCAAATACTGTTCATAAATCAATTTCTTTGAAAAAATCAAGCCAGCACAATCTCTAAAACTCATAAAAATCACCTTATGAATATCAATGTCAAAACAAAATGCTTGGAAAAGATGAAATCAGAAATGGCACTTCAGCTGTGTGCACATTACAGTGAATAATGTCTCTGTCAGACAGACTCTAAAACAATCTGCTCAGGAGAGCAGCTACTTGGTCTGTGCACCTTCACCTCTTTCACCCATGTTCTTACTTGGACTCATTTCCACTGGACTGGACTTTCAATCAGGGCAACTCAAACTTCTGAAGAACTCTCTCCATAGCTGAATTCTTACAAACTGCACAGAATGGACCAACTTTGAAACCAAAGGTCCGAAAGGCCACAAGAATGCAAGTTATGTGCTGTGCCTGGGAGAGGTTTCACAGAAAAAAGGCAAACGTCCAGTTGAGGGAGCTTGTCTTGGCTCTCCTATAGAAAATAAAAGACACAATGACCTAGAAAATGTGATTGCCCAACTTTGTGAGTGTTTTGAATCAAGTCTCATCCTAACTGTCAATGAACAGGGATGTATGTGAAGGACAGTCATCAATTTTGGGAATTAAAGGAACAAAAATGATTATTTATTTATAAAATAATATTTATTTTTTATTTATAAAAGTAGCTATAGTGGCTTGACCCTGGCTGAATGTCAAGCACCCATCAAAGTCTCTCTGTGACTCCCCCTGCAAATGGACAAGGGAGAGAAAATACAACAAAGGGTTCATGAGCTGACATTAGGACCAGGAGAAATCACTCACCTGATACTATCACTGGTAAAACAGACTCAGCTTGGGGATATTAATTGAATTTATTATGGGCAAAATCAGAGCAGAATAATGAGAAGCAACCTAAGACCTCAGAAACACCATTCCGTCACCCCTCTCTCCTTCCCAGCTCTTAAAGGCAAAATGAAAACCGAATCACCAAAAAAATGTTTGCATAGCAATGTATGCAGATTGGAACGAAACTGATTTTAATTTATAACTTTATAACAGTGTCGTTATGCTGGAATGTTAAAACAAGGATAAAATATTTTTACCACTATTTCCTGCAGAATTACACACTGAGTAACAATCTATGTGTAAAAGATTGGCACTGCATTTCGATACCTCTCTGTTGCAATTAAATCTCACAAAAATGAACTTGCAGGAGGTGATGAAAACAAGAAGAAACAGGCTAAGTACCTATACAGAACTGCATGAGATATTCCCAACAAAAGGGCTAGTTTCCACAGTGCTTGCTCCCATTTTGTATTCTACAAAACCTCTTTGAAAATTTCCAAAAGCTTCAACATATTTTTTACATATTTTAAAAAATAGTCTAAAGCGTCATCTTTCTTATGCCCCTTTGGGGTAAAACCAAACAGTGCTGTAAAAAACAATATGCTATCAAAACATAAAAAACTTTAGAAACTCCATCATAAACTTGCAATATCATGTAAGTGTATCCAAGTCAACATTTTATAGCATCAGGGACTACCTATGTCTCCTTTCTGCTGATGGTGTTGTCACTGAAATGTGCATTAGTATTGATCAGTTATTCTACCATGGTCTTCTTGCAGCTAAGTCAGCAGGAAGATAGACCAGAGTGAAACATACCTTTTCTGAGAACATTAAAGACAAAAAAAAAAAATAATTACTCATGTGAAATATTGTATTTAAACCACTGTAAATATTTCGTAGCTCTTGAAATAATTAATATATATATTTGTATATGTATAGTCCTTAAAGAGCTGCAAATAGCAATGTGCTAACCGTCAAAATTATGCACATCATATGCTTGGAAAAGAAGCATATTTTGTGCATTCATTTTATGTTTGATTACTTCATAATTTTTTAATTAAAATTTCTCTAAATTAAATTATTTCACAAATTTTAGATCTCTTCCATCAGACGATGTCTGTTCCTATTTCATCTGGATGTTTAACACGCAATAACCACTCATTCTCTCAGCAATTATTCAGATGGTTGAAAAGCTAAAATATTTCCTTAGAAGGATGGAAAGTAAGGAAGAAAAGAATAAATTAACATGATAGGAGTAGGTTCAACAAAAATCATAAGAAATTTAGGAAGGGCTTGCTAGAGGAAGAGATGAAAAACCCAAATTTGCCTCAAGCAGAATCCTTGGCAGGTATGTCACACATGCAGGAAATGAGGAGTCTGACAAAAGCAGCACTGTCCTGAAAACAGCACAGGGTGTTTTAGCATAATTTCAGTACACACGGGCTTCAGAAGAGGATGCATGCCTCTTGGAGACATCCAGTTGAATATCTTCTGTCACAGCTGTGTGATAACTTGATATCATTCTTTGAACAAAGGCACAGTACTGAAAATTTCCATTAAATCTCCACAGTAGCTAACTTCCCACTAAGACTTTTTAACTTATATTGATATTTCAAAGTCTTTTGAAAGAGTTTATGACTACCTGAAGCAAACACCTGCTGTCTAATCCCATAGTTTACTTTATAGGCAGCACTTAATTATCTGAAACACATCAGGGAAAGAATTTAGCTACTGCATAAAATATTAACTGAAGATTTCTCCTTACCAAGCACAATTTACCAGAAAAGGAAATTCTTCCTGTTCCTCTGTCCCAGGTCCTGGGAGTTTGTACTTTTCACTTTGCAAATGGAGTGAAAAATGAGGATGGGACTTGTAATATGGTAGAGGAACAATTTGTCTCAAAAAGAACAGAGAAAAGGTAACAACATTAGACACACTCACATAATCCCCTGTCAAATGTGTGTTTTTACGTAGTGGGTTTACCCTGGCTGGATACCGGACACCCACCAAAACCTCTCAACCACTTGCCTCTGCAACTGGACAGGGAAGAGAAAATATAATGGAGGGTTCATGAGTTGAGATAAGAACAGAGAGTTCATTGCCCAAATACCTTCACAGGCAGAACAGACTCAAAGTGGGGATATTTGTGGAAATTATTCCTAACAAAATGAGAATAGGATAATGAAAAAACACCTTCCCCCCCAGTCCTTCCTCCTTCTCGGCTTTACTTCCTTTCCCCCCGTCAGAGCAAGGAGACAGGGAAGAGAGATTCTGGTCAGTTCATTCCACATAGGTTCCTCTTCTCCAGTGCGGAGTGCCTCCTACAGGAGACAGTTCACCAAGAATTTCTCCAGTCTGAGTCCATTCCATGGGCAACAGTTCTTCACAAACTGTTCCAGTGTGAGTCACTTTTCCATAGGGTGCAGTTCTTCAGGCACAGCCTGCTCCAGCATGGGTTCCCCACAGGGTCACAAATCCTACCAGGAAATCTGCTCCAGCATGGGTTCCTCTCTCCATGGGTGTGCAGGTCCCTGTCAGGAGCTGCCAGCATGGGCCTCCCACAGGATCACAGCCTCCTCTTGGGCATCTACCTGCCCTCACATGGGGCTCCTCCATGGGCTGCAGGTGGTTATCTGGATTCCTGTGTCCTTCCACAAGCTGCAGGGTCACAGCTGCTTTACCATGGTCTTCACTACAGGCTGCAGAGGAATCTCAGCTCTGGTTCCTGAAGCACTCCTGCCCCTCCTTCTCCACTGACCTTGGTGCCTGCACAGTTGTTCCTCTTATATATTTTCACCCCACTTGTCTTTGGCCACAATTATATCTGTGCAATAACTTTTTTGGCTTTCATCCTTGTTAAACGTTATCACAGAGGGGTTATCATCATTTCTAATTGGCCCAGCCTTGACCAGTTGCATATCCATCCTGGAGCTGGCTAGCACTGTCTCTGTTGGACATGGAGAAAGCTTCTGGCAGCTTCTCACAGGAACTGTTGCCTGGAATCAAGACAAAACCTCTCCAAACAATATTAAGAGTGATAAGATAAAAAAGTAACTCTTTAATTAAATCTTTCTGGTGTGCACAAATATGGCTATATGCACACAGAGCTAAACTGTGAGAGAGGACAGGAAAAGTGCTTGAAGCTATGCAACTATATATTAAAAATTTACAAGGCGACAAATATGAAAAAGGCTAAAAATCTTTAGGCATCAAAACCACCTCTGTTGCTCCCCTGCTACCAAAACCTGGCCATGCAACCCCAATACAACTTCCTTCAGCAATTACTATATTTGATAGCTACATATTTAATACCATACATTATATGGTTACCGATAAATAAGATTACTTGGCTATATCAAAGAAGATCACTAAAGTGTAAAAAAAATATGCTGGAAACACTCACTCTGCTTTAACCACTCTGGGCGCTGTCCAAATTCTTACTGTTTAAATGATGTTATAGAATGGTTTGGCTTGGAAATGACCTTCAAGATCATCAAGTTCCAACCCCTCTGCACGGGCAAGGACACTTTCCACTACACCAGGCTGTTCAGAGCCCCATCCAGCCTGACCTTGAACACTTTCAGGGGTGGGGCAACCACAGCTTCTCTCAACAATGTTCCAGTGCCTCACTATCCTCACAGTCAAGGATTTCTTCCTATTATCTAATCTAAACCTACTATCTTTCAGTTTGAAGCCATTCCCCTTTGTCCTGTCACTACATGCCCTTGTAAATAGTCTCATTCAATCTTTCTTGTAGACTCTTTTCAGGTACTTAAGGCTGAAAATAGGTCATCCCACAGTCTTCTCTTCTCCAGGTTGAACAATCCCAATTCTCTCAGCCTTTCCCTATGGGAGAGGTGCTCTGTCCTCTGATCATCTTGCTGGCTTCCTCTGGACTTGCTCCAACAGGTCAATGTCCTTCCTGTGCTGGGGCCCCAGGGCTGGATGCAGTTTTCCAGGTAGGGTCTCACCAGAGAAGAGCAGAGGGGCAGAATGCTTTCCCTTGCTCTTCTGGCCATTGCTTCGCTTGGATGCAGCCCAGGACACAATTAGGTTTCTGGAATTCACGTGCACATTGCTGGCTCTGTCCAACCTCTCATCAACCCAAGTCCTTCTCATCATGGCTGTTCTTCATCTATATCAAGCCCTCTCAACTGCCAGTGTGAGAATGTCCAAGGGTATCACAGATTTTTATACACAACTTACAGTTGGTGCAGAGATCAAAAGTCCTGGTGAATGAACAGAGCTTTATCGATCCACACTATGACTTATTTAAAAATACATAAAAGCAGCTGTTTGATCAGTCCTCTTTCTTGAGCCAGTGACTCAATTGGTGAGTAATCTGTAGTACAAATAAATGGAACTTGGTGAGACTAAAAGAATTACAGGAAAAATACAGAATATGAAGAGAAAGGTGCAAATAATGAACATGGGACCAAAGGAAAAGCATCATTTGAAGGGAAAGAGGTTTAGAGTGCAAACTTGCTGTATACAAATACCTATGTTAAAGGAATCTTTTAAGACATAGCACAAGATTTGTGATGAATTGTTGAGAATGAATGTTTCTGCAAATCTCTAAGAAAGAAGGACAAGAAAAGCCAGTGAGCTTAAAGATCTGTGAGGCTATTGGACATGTTTGGCCTGCCTCCTGGTGTATTTGTACCATAGCCAGAGTTCCCTGGTGTCTGCACAGTGAACCTTATCTCCCTGCTCTCTCCATGGTTTCCTAATCCTCTTGTCTCATCCATAAGGTGGAACAGAAGGCATAGAGCAGAAGATAATGCTATTATGAACATTTTAAGCTGCCAATCTTTTTTTTTTTTTTTCCCCTGAGTATCCCCCAAAAAACTGCCTTTTCCTCTACACCTTGCCATTTTACAGCTTCACTTTCCATCCCAGGTATTTGGGGATGCTCATATCTTTGCTGTCCCTGGAGCATATAGTGAACACGTGAATAGTTTATCAACTATTTTAATAAATATTTAGAAATATGGTGAATGGACAGACTATATCAACAAAAAAATTTAGAGAAAGAGCTAGGAGTTGCGGGAACAGATCTAGAAGTAAGAATTTTCTAAGAACTTAGAGAAGTTGTGAAGGTGAATGGATAGAGTCTTTGAAGTAAGTAGGGAAGGAGGACAAATACAGAGAACTCAACTGTCAAGTAGTTACAGGGTCAGGTATATTTTTATAAGAGAGTTCTACATAAATAGTCTAAATAATTCTGAATAACATGCAGAGTCCTCAGTTTCAACAAAGATCTTAAATAATTATTGAGGTGTTTCTTCACAGAAAGCCAAAAAATACAATGTTAGAGAAATGGAGCTGACATTCACCACTCACATTTTCAGTTTGTTCTATATGGATAATTTTTTTTAAAAACTCTTATGCACATGAGAATGCATCTTAATATTTTTGAATAATGTTTCCTCTAAATAATTATCATCTATTTTATGAATTTTCCCATTCATTTCTTCTATTTTTTTTATATGAAGTCAGACATTTATAGATTAGCTGGGTTTTTTTTACTAAGTGTACTGCTCCCTCCCTGTCTGTAAAGTGAGATGAGAACTTGATGTTTATGTGGTTAAACACGATTTGTGCTTCCTGCCTTTGAGGCACAGCCATAGATCACGCTGTGTTATTTATCTTGCTTACTCTAGCTTTTTGTGATGAATTATTAAAATATGCCTGGAAGCATGGAGCCATTTGGAAGCAGGGTCTTACTGGAGAGTAGAGCAGATAAAAGCACTGAGATAAAACAAGCAACCCTGTCACCAGCAGACGCAAGCAATATTGCAGAGAAGAAAGAGACCATTTTATCGGTCAAATTCTGCTTACAGCCACACTAGTGAAACCTCATCTCGCTCAGTGAATACAGCTGGCTGCTTGAATTCATCAGCAGCTTAGAAAGCAGTGTAGTGACTATCCAAAGGCAAAACTGCCACATGAAGCATGGAAATGGAGTTTACATTGTTAGTATACCTGCAGCAAGACTGCAAGATGACTGTAACAAGAGACTAGTCCGGGAAGAAATTCTGCCTCTGAAGTCTTCATACAATTTCTTTTTCATCTCAAGAGAGGTAAAGCACTACAGGATTTTTCTCTCAGGGGAAGCCCTTGAATGGTCCTGTTACTGTGTTGGGTGAAAGAATACCTGGCTTTTGAAATAATCAGGAAAGAATTTCTATGTCAAATATTGTTACATCTAAGTTTGTAATTCTCTTTTACTCTATTTCAGTAACTACACATAATTTTGAAAAACCTAAAGCAATAGATCACACTTTTGCAAGCAATATGTCTCAGATTTTTATACAAATCTCAGGCAAAAATGCTCAATTATTTTTAAGAATAATATACCAAAAATAAACATTTTTTTATGTCCTATTAAACTCTTAAATTCCCACAGAAGCCCTAAAGCCTGCAGCAGAACAGGAAACTTAAAAGAGGACTGTCAAGAAATAAGGATCTGTCTTTTCCATATTTCCTAAAAACCTTTCTCTATTGTACAGCCATTAAAAGGCAGTTTGCATATGCTGAAATAACATAGGTCAGAATTTAGCAGTGAACTCTGCAAAGATTTGTGCAGGACACACACAAATATGGCATTCACTACACTCATGGTACTCCAAGAGGAAGTTACATACTGTGTTCTCTCAAGGGAAGGAAGATGCTTTTTCTCCCCAGGTTCTCCAAGTCACTTCTGGACTCCAGCTTCCAGGACATAACTTGATGCCTGTCCAGAATTAAAACATGCCTAGAGAGAAAGAACAGAGGCAGAGGCTAGAGCATGAAGAAGCAAAGAAAACCATAGATCAGACTGGGGCAAGCTACTGTAGAACCAAGAAGTAGAAGACAGCTTGGGGAAAAAAAAGGAAGAAAATAGAATGAATAAAGGTAGGAGAAAGAACCGAGGAAATTACTTGGAGTTGTTGTTTGGGGATTTTTTTCCCTGCTGATAGTTGACCATTACTATATTTGACATGAAAATGAGCTCTGAATAGGTCTGAGAAGGATGTGGGTATTTTTCCTGACTCAGCAAACAAGTGGATCTCATTGTCAAGATACAAGAAGGTTTTCCATGAAGCTGAAATTAGATTCAATTTACAGTTCAGATTCCATTGGGATTAGGCAATAGCTCAGCAAGGTTTCTAGAACCACAGTTTTGAATTTAACTGTTTAAGTGCTGCTCATTTCAATATCTTCAAACTTCAGCTAGCCCAACAAATTCAAGTTTTTTCCATTCAACTCCTCCACAGATCTGGTAAAATTAAGAAAGCCATGAAATTCTGAGTGTGAGTCATAGTATGTCATGTAGAAATGCAGGAAGAATAATAACAGGACAGAATTCTCTCAAGAGAAAGGTTTAGAAAGCCTTCAAAGCCCAACAACACCAATAAAAAATAACTCCTTTTCCATAACTGAATGTGAATATCGAAAGAATTTTTCATGGTAGTCCCTTAATACTCATGTGAACTGCACTTTGATGTCCTGGAACACATGCAGTTTGTTACACTGATTTCCAGCTTAGTGAATCATGCATGTTTCTCTTCTGTCAAAGACAACAGGAAAACTGAAAAACTAGCTCTGTACAAACGGTGTTAATGCTTTACTACACAACCTTACATACACATTTTAGATACAATGAGGTACCCACATTAAAATATTTAATCACCTTGTGAATTCCTAAAGGCTTTTTAAGCGTGTCTTTATAACACCAGTTTATGAAATGTGCAGCTGGAGCTTGTTTGAAATGAAAAAAAGAAAAAAAAAAGAAAAAAAAGAAAACTGAGAAATAAAAGAAACACGTGAAAGTATTAAACAAAAAGACATTAACATAAAAGTCACAGTGCAGCTTTCAGCTTTCAGAATCTACATGGGAACTCAGAGGTGCTCTTGTTAAACTAATATGCTCTAAGTGACATGCCCTGGAACCTAATAAATGCATTGCAAATTTTGCAGTAAATTAGAGGCAAGTCAGTTAGCATAGATAGTTTAATTAGTTAAATTCCACAAATGCAGACAAAAAAACCCCCAAGAAACTAGGCATAATTTCTCCATGAGGTGCAGTGCAAAAATATGAATAATGAAAGCTAAGCAATTAGATTCCCAATTTAATATATTGCATGTAAAGTTTCAGGTGTATACAGATATGTAAGTAATGCTGCTTCTATACTATATTCAAACATATAAATACTCCTTGCTAGGGTTTGTTTGCTGCCATTATTATGTTCCTCAAAAATATGCCTTGAATTTCAGTCTAAAACCTATTAATATTCTAAAGAGGCTGCCAACAGATCACATCTCAGAACAAGTATCAGTAATATTGCCTAACACCCTGAATTCACTGCAGTGTTTTTGCAATAGTAATTTTCAATAAGCTTGTAAAGTTGTGCAAATGTAGAACTTCATAATTTTGATGGTGGAGTTCTGAGAGGTTACCATTACTAAGCTGAAAAATCATCAATAGGATGAAGAAATCCATCTGTCAGCAGAATATCTACTTGTTCAAAAACGGTGCATCCATCTTTGATTTTTTTCAAGTTTGATAATGCGCTTTTGTCTGAATGAAATAGAGAAAGAAGAAATGTGGTGAAGCAGAAGAAATGGGGTGCAGATAAATGAGGAGCAGAGAAAAAAAAAAGATGCACGTGGATTGGACAGAAAATTTAACATAATCTTTGCCAGTAGGCCTTCTCTCCAAGGAGGACAAGCTGGGATACAAGATATCATGCACGTAAGCAGGATCTCAGGAGGAAATCAGGACAGGGTTCCCAGCTGATGAAAGAAACTATCACAGTTTTGTATCAAATATACCGTTTAAACTTGGTTTCTTTTCCTTTCACAGTGTTGCTCTAACAGACATTTGTATCTATGTTGTCTATGCTGGGAAATGTAAGTGTACATTTTTTTGTTGCATCTTTCCTTTGCTCAAATGCTATAGAAAATTTTAAGATGATGATTTTCCTCTTCCAAACATTTTGAGAGACTAAAAATAGCAGTCCCAGAGCCCAGTGTCACAGCTTTCTGACATGAAGGTCCAGCATATCAAAGAAGACTAAGATTTTTCTTTTTTTATAGAAAGTCTATTGGATTATATCTTTTATCAAAGGGAGCAGGAAAGAAGTGGGGTCAGTCACTGTTACAAAGGTTTTCTGACATAGAGTTAAACATCGAACCCTGAAGGTTCAAGGCAAGTTTCGTAAAGTGACTTGTTTAAAACAAAACTTTCCTGAATCTTTTCTTTTTCTTATATTTACTGAGAGATAACCTGGAGTTCTTGATTTATGCTGCATGTGTCAAGGTAAAGAGAGACTTCAGCTTTTCAGGATTTGCCTTTTCTACCTTGTTTTGTGACAGGCAGAAGTGCATTCAAACAAGCAACATTTAATTCAGTCACTTTCTGCAAAAGATTGGTTTGATGGCATATAGATGACTGAGTGAATAATTAGTCATTTATGTTTTTTTGTTAAACATTACAGGACATGAATAGAGCAAAGCTATAAAGTTAGTCTCTCTTGCCTGCCATTAAAATGTTTTTGTTTGAAAGAATAAGTTACTACTATCTATATACTTCTATATAACTGGGAAGAATTTATATAGAAAAAAATTCTTTTGTATTAATTAATGCATAATTTTATATTTTATCAGTCACTCTTTTACACTCTATTATTTGTACAACAGATGAAATTGGAAGAGGTTTTGGGGGGTTTTTTTGAGTTTTTGTGTTCTGCATTGTTAAAGATAAAATCCAAATTATGGATACTTTCATGACCTAATAAGATCCTGACTTTGCTGGAAGCAGAAATTTTTATTCTGGAAATCTATAACAATTGCTTTAGTATAATTCGCTCTGGATTTTTTTTTCAGTATACTTGCAGTTAGGGTTACAACACAAAATAATATTAAAAAAAAGTCACCAGATATCTTTTTCCTTCTTTTCTTTCAAAGGATAGATTGCATCTAAGGAAATTTTTCATATTTCTAAGTTGCATGTACATGTCTGTATTTTCATTTTCTAATTTGAAAAAAAAAAATAACCATAACTCTTCTGAGTACAGAGAACATGAGAACATTTTGAGTATATATTCCCAGACAGACCTATTGGGGATATATATTTCACAGAAAGGGCATGGCCTTTTCAAAAGGAAATAAAGAAGTAATAAGCAGATTGAGCCAAACATTTTAATGAAAGAGTATTAAAGAATACAGTTATCCTAAAAAACAGTAAGTTTTAGTTACTCTACAAGTTGTGTTTCTTGCAGACAACTGTATCAGAAAAATAGGATTTCCTTTGCAAGTAATTGAACTGTTTTACGTAAGACTAGTTATGCTGAAGGACCAATTTTTAATTTTTTTTTTTTTTTTTTAATGAGGAGTAGTATTTGTTTCTATACAGCCTTCATTTGATGACTTCTGCAACCTTACTGGAATGTTATGGCTTCTACCAAAGAAGAATGAGCATCAGTGGCATTTCCATCGGCTTTTCCAGGAAACCAATCAACTTTCAAAGAAAATGCAAGCCCCATTAATTCATTTCCTCACAGGACCACTGGAACTTTGTGCTGGAGTTTTGCTTAGCCCTGATGGGGACATTTCATCGCTGAGTTTGCTGATGCTGCAGCAGTCAATAGTTAAATGTTATTGAAAACTGCACTGACGTAAATAGAAACGGGCTCAGAGTAAGGACTTGACCAGAAAGGTCTCCAGCCTACCTAAACCTCTCCAAAACAACCACTTCAATTCCAACTGCATTAATCTTCTCCAGAGCCCAGATGAGGGTTCAGTGTTTTGATGCTTCTGACCAGTTATGCTATCATTCCTCCAAAGATGCAGTTCATAATACTATTTTTTATTCAGTTTCATATTCACTGGGAAGCAATCTGCTTTAAAAATAGGGGAATTGAACATGACCTTTTTCAAAGAAATAGACACACTAAATTATCTTTGCTTTAGACGCCAAGGTATAGGGCAGAGTATGTTATGCTTAAATTTGTATTGTAATCCAGCATCATTGCTCAAACTGCTAATTTTTATTGGACAAGAACAGGAAAAAACAATCTGACAGTGGACCGAGCAAAAACCTTGTGTTTCTTGAAATGACAGTACCAAATATTATTATGTGGTATTTAAGTATTTGTTACTTTTAGGGTTGAAATGTAAACATCCAAGTATTTTTAAGTAAATTCCCTACCTACTGATAGCACTCAATACCCATTTCCTTTAGTAAAGAAACCTGAATAAGCATCTAAAAATGTTTTGTCAGGAAAATATGGGAAAAATTTTCTATGCGCAAATACATACATATATGTTAATTTCTCCAAACAAGTAATAAGCAAAAGAGTGGAGCCAAGCTTCCTACTGTGGCACTTAAAACCTTTTTTGAAATAAATCCTTGTCCAATGGAAAATTTTGACTGAAGATTTACTGGTGCTAAGCCATGTGCTGATGTTTACAACCGTATAAATGGTCCACATTCATTTCAGCAGGGAACCCTTGCTCCTCACAGGAAACCTTCCAAAGAAGACAAAGGGCCAGAGGCACATCATACCTGTAATATATGGCTGAGCTTCCAGTTTCATATCCTAGCTGTTTGTAACTCCTGCCTTGCTCAGCTTAAAAAAAGACGTAGAAAACTGCTGACATGACACATTAAAAGGAATAGAAGTATAATATGTCACTACCAAAAAGTCCTCACAGTATTCTGGGTACTTTTCTGAGGGCATGATCCAGTACATAGCCCAGTCTGTATGAAAAGATTCAAATGGCCCGTGGAAACTGAAATAAATAATTTTTTTAACAATTCACTGAAGTTATAAATGAAATCTCTGTCTCGAAGAGGAATGATGTGTGGTTCAGATTTCCAACTTTTAATGTAATCCATCCATCAAAGCTTAAGAAATGGTTTCCCTTCTTAATCACAGCAGAAATTCTTTGTTTCTTTTTCATCACTGCTACATTTTTTTTCCACCATTCCATTAAGAAAGCTTAATTCCAGCTTGGGCCATTTGATTTTTTTTCCTTAGTATCTTTAAACCTCTGTTGTAATGGAATCAACAGAAGTACTATCTAATCATATTGTTCTGCTATTTATGAAGGCTTATAAATCTCTCTGCAAGTAAATTAGTGTCATATCAAACTGCTGAGCCTGAATTTTGCTGGCAGAGACAGATATAGGGCACTTTCCTTTAGCAGGGAACAGCAAATCCTGTTTTAAAAATAATTCCTCTCTCTTCCCTCCTAATCTAGTGTATTCAGGAGTAGGATTCTTATGTGGGTCAGCTACAAAGGGATGGAGCCCTCTAAGCTGCTGTTTCACAAAGTATGCGTCAAGTATTCATTTTAACATATTCATTACTGCTAATTTAAAAACTGTAGTATTTAAACTCCTTCTAATATAATTATATTAAATCTTACTGCTTTTCACACACACAAAAAACCCCCAAAACTCTTCAATTACTTTTCAACAGAAATCAGTTTCAGTGAAAGAACATTTAGTGGTACCATAACAATAGCAAATCAAAATCTTTCCTTACACAGTGAAGCCCATAAAGGAATGTTCAATCCCAGATAAAAAGACAAACTTGCAGAAGTTCTCACTGAGCCACTTTCCATCATTTACCAGCAGTGCTGGCTAATCTGACAGGTCCTGGTCGAATAAAGTGTCACAAATGTGGTGCCCATCTACAAGAAATGTTGGAAGAAGGTGAGAAGGTACAGTCCTGTCATCCTGACCTCAGTGCAGGGCAAGCAGATCATCTTGATGCCATCTCTCAGTATGCCCAGGGTAACCAGGAGATCAGGCCCAGACAGCAGGGCTTTATGGAAGGCAGGTCCTGCTTCATCAGCCTGATCTCTCTGTGACAAGGTCACCCACTTAGTGGATGAGGAAAGGCTGTAGATGTTGTCTACCTGGGCTTTGGTAAAACCTTTGATGCTGTTTGCCACAGCATCCTCCTGGAAGTAGTTGAGTCACTATCTGGTTTAGTGGAGGACTTGGCAGTGCTAGGTTAATGGTGGGAATCAATGGTCCTTAAGGTCTTTCCCAACCTAAACAATTCTGTGACCTAGGATTCCATAAGCTACTTTTAAATAACTCTATAAATTTCCTATTTACACATAAGTATGAAGTATTTGTTGTCCAAACTCATACAAAATAAATTATAGAACTTCTTTTTAATATGACATGCAGACAATTAATTCTAAAATATGTTCTCAGACGTGCAATACATACTCCCAAGCTACTTTCACATATATTAAAAATTCACTTGGCTGTTGTAGGAAAATAATAATCTTCAATGGTACCTTTCAATGGTACCTGGTTTTGCAAAGAAATAGAATGATTAGATTTCGGTTGGGTTTTAGTTCTGAGTCTTTAAGTTTGCTTTGTTTTTTAAATGTCTGCTAATGTTCTGGTATGTTTTGGGTTGCTTGACTTTATATCAAGTTATGAAAGCTCTACAGTCACTTCTAAAAATACTTTGCCAGCCTTCACACGGTTTGTATTTCTAATGTTTTGCCATTGTGCTGTTGTAATAGGTAGTCCTGCTTTATGTGGCCTTATAAATACCTTGAAATGATTGTTGTTTTACAGGACACTTGAGCACTTTTCAGAGTACTCAGGTACCCTGACATTAAAAATTAGTTTCTGATGAAACTTGGGCGTTCTTTCAACACATGATCAAGACTGAGTACTCAGAACAAGAATATTTATGACTACTTCAAAACAGGAGTTAGAGAAAAAAATATCATTTTAAGAGACTAGATTGGTAGGGTTGAACAAAGTCTACTAAACAGTGATTAAACCCTTCCTGGTTAAGAGTGAAAGACTAGAAAGACTACCATTTCTATTTATAAACTGTAAAATTCAAGCCCAGATCTGAATAATTTACAGATAAATTTGCCTGATGTGTTAAGTTCTGTTGACAAGTTTTGTTTTACTAACATATAAAATACCTCTTTTCCTCCAAAAATTACATTTACACAAAAATTATTTTAAGTTGTGTACTATGCTGGTCAATCACAATAATAGTTCAAAGATTTTCTTTCAAGTAATTCTTGCTGGCAATAAATATTCTTCTAGCACTTGTCTTCAGGGGTGCTGTATATTCTATGCACTTTGTTACTCAAAGGATATTTCAGATAATTTTCTTTCACCTCTCTTCATAAAGCCCTTTACTAACACAATACTGCATATCTAAGCTTTCCAATTTTTCAACTGATTATTCCACATACTAGTATTGAGGAATGTCTATCATATGGAGAGAAATAAATTAGATTATGCATATTAATTTTAAATACTTTATATGACTGATTTCAGTATTTTTACCTCAGTTAAAGCCATTTCTTTAAATAAAACACCCTGGTAATAATTTCCTTCATTCTGAGCTTAAGTAAGTTATCACAGGAAAGAGTTAATGAAAATAATGCCATTGACTTAAGCAGAAGTATTGCCAGGCATTGTATATTTAAAATGAAGCAAAAAACATCACACAACACTACTAATTATACCCTGGGGAAGACTGCATCTAAAATCTATAAGCAATGAATTCTGCTTTATATTCCAGACATTAAAGTTATGCCAATTAATAAAAAAATAAAATAAAAATGTTTAAATCCTTCTACAAAAACTTCAGCATTTCAGTTACTACTTCTGTAAGTGCATTTATGTGAAAGATGCACAACACTTTTGGTTTTGCTTTGTTTGATGTAGGTGTGTTACTCCCCTCCTAGATCCCTGAGGGAGATTTCACGTTTTGAGGTAACAAAATTCACCATGCTGTGCCTGCCACCCACCTCAGTTGGTGGGAAGTAATTTTATATGCTACATTTACTTTAATGATTATGAATTCTTAATAATATGAAAATCTATTCTATTTGGGCAATAAGGCAATTACATGCAATCCCACTGCATTAAATGTTTATAATTCTATAAAGCAAAACCATTCCTTCAGTGTACAGGTTCTAAACCAATTTTTTTTTAAAGGCACACACCATCTGCTTTTATGCCTGTAATGCCAGGGAATGGCCCTGCTTAATCCCTTCAGTTTTGTTAGTCCTGAAGACAGACATATTTTCAAAAATATGAGCAAAGAATTTTTATCACAAGAAGTTTTCTCTTGAAAACTATTGGATCTGCAATGACTTGGGTACTTTTGAGGCATTACACCTAAGGCTTAACTTTTACAGTCAGGCCACCAAATCCAAAGTAGCTAAACTGCTAAAGGAACTACAGACATATAGTTGAGGAAAACACACACAGTAGAAACAGCCCTCCCATTCAGAAATTCAAAATGGCTCAACTGATAACCAAGAAAGCTAACAGTAAAAATTTCCATGTTGCCTGACCATCCAAAACACCACAGTTTCAGATAGTGAGAAATGGATTGTTAAGTGCAGTTGCAGAAGAGCTGATCATCCAAAATTACAAAATATTATAAATGAAGAAGGAAAAATGAGAAGTTCAGCTAATATGAGAGATCATTGACAAAGATAACAAAACGGGGCACATAGCAACAAAGGTGCAGTTGACCCAAGCTACTGGAAATTATGTATTATGAGAATGACTAATATAAACTGGGAGAAGGACAGCAATTGAAAGAATAATACTAAAATTCAGTAATGGCTCTCATGAAGTCTCTTCCTTCAGGACCAGAATTGTAACTATAACACACTGATACAAAAGTGTGGAAAATTAAAGCCTGGGAAATCAAATAATCTCTTCCACTAGTTGGGCTCTTCTCAGATTGAGGGGTGGACAAAAGAATGGTGAGAGAAGAAGGTGAAGGTGAGTATTCATCGCCATTTTCTACCAATCTTGTTGGAGCAGGACATTTAGACCACTTGCTTGAGTACTATTCAGGCTAATGGAGACAGAGACCGGTGGGAAATAAGCTGACCTTTCATCTTCCAGCAACTGTTTTATTGATTAATTATTCAGTGAATTCCATAATTCTACTAGAATGTTCAGATATTTTAGAAAATGCACACAGTCAGAAGAGCTCTTTCTTTGTTCTACTTGCTCTACTTGTGTGGGAGTGGAAAAGCATTGCTCTTTGATTCTACACTACGAGTCCCTGCCCCAAGTTTCTGGATGGGTTGTCTGCTGTCAGTTAGTCAGTGCTGCCAGCCAGTGACAGGAGGTGTCACAAACCAAAGTGCCCTTTGCTCAGATGTGTCATTCGTCTCAAGTAAGATGGTTGTGGAAGCCAGGGGACAGTGCAGTGCCAGGACAGCTGCGCTGCTCCTGGTACCCAGCCTGCTACACAATCCAGCTTTTCCTTAAAGGTTTTAACCCAGAAGAAGAGTCATAATGCAAACTAAATAAAAACTGACAATTTCCTTCAGGAAAACAAAAAAAAAACCCAAACAAAGAAACCAAGAAAAAATCCCTAAACGCTGACCAAGAAACTACATCTGTTGTTTGCCAGTTTCAAAAGGCTTTGTTCCATAGAGTAGTGTTTTCTTTCTTATGGAGACATGTCATAAAAAGCACAGCTGCTAATTTTCACTACATACTGACATGGAAAATGGCAAACGTTCACCATCTTTCCAAATTCCCATTGTGTCACTTAATAGTTTTGAAACTGAGATACAACAAACAAATAAGACATTATGGCAATAAAACTTTATAACCTGGCTTTAATGAGAAAAAACAGATAAATAAAAGACCGAGCATAAGGGACTAGGGTATTTTACGTTTTAGATTGCTATTTACAATAATGAAAACAGAAAGAATGGAGCAATATTACAATTCATTGCATTTCAGAAGCTTTGAGCTATGCAGAACTTTAAAAGCAGTACTTTACTTTGAACTTTACCCACATTGACACAAATCTGAGTTTGCATGCTACCTTATTCTTCACTTTCTCTTATAATCTTCTATTACAAAAATTACATTCAATAAGTGTAAACAAATTACTGTCCTTTCAGGTTGTTTTTATTATATCTTATCAGACCTTTATGATTATTTTGGTTGTGGGAGTACGATTTTACAATATTTCTTTCAACTGCAGCTATAGAAATAATTTCTGAAATTTGCATTTTCTCTGACTTCCTTTTAAAAAGTAAACATTCCTTTAATATTTTTCATTTGGTTCAATTATTTTCAAAATTTTGTGAACTTGAGCTTCATTTCTTAAAAAAAATCCCAGCACACACAATAAGTAATTTATTCAGTAAAAAAGTATATTCTGCCTTTTTCAATCTAATGGATGAACTGAAAGTAAAGCAGCAATCCTAAGTCAGTTCTGTATTTAACCTCTTAAGTACATACAGTCACACCTTTCTGAAAACAGATACTGTGTGCAAAACTAGGGACATATGAGCTCACAATAAATTCTCCTCTTTGTTAAAAAATTAGGCCTACAGTAAAATATTCAAGAAATATAGTTCAAATGTCTTTCCCTTGCAGATGAAACACACTTTAAACCATCTTTGCATAAGGTTATGGGGAGTTCAGCAGTTGCAAGGGGCCGTGGATGTTAGATTGGCACAGTTCTTCAAAGCCACACTGATCAGAGCCTCTGGGTAATTTATCCATGCCCTGCTGATTCCAGGAGCAACCAGCTCAATATGCATCTCTTTTCCATGTTCATGTGTCAAGATCTACAAGAGTGTCTCTAAATCAGAGTAATCCACCCTTGTCTGTACTCTGACAACAGTTAGACAAGGCATCTGAGAACAGTTAGATAGTATCTTTTATCTTAAACTCATTTTATTCTCTTGCTGCATAGAAAGGACTATGGTCACTCTCATACTCGCTAACAAAAGGTGCATTTGGATGTTGGGGATTTTGCCTTTCATAAGTATGTAAATGTTGCTCTGATATACTGAAAGTCACTGCTGTCACATAACAAGGTTTTTAAATATGGTATAAAATTCTTCTCTCTCCCATTGAAAACTCCTTGATCTTCCTAAATGCTCTTTCTCTGAAGTTTCTGTTCCTGTATAGCTTATTATTGCAGCCCAAACAAAGCAGCAATCTACTAGGTGAACAAGTGGGTGCTAATTAATCCCTGCAATATTGTTTTTAAGCAAATCACAAGGAATAAAAAAAAAAAAACAAAAGGAAACAGACACATGGTAGGGAAGATACATGCAGGTTCAAATGTTACTGACTTAATTTAACTTTTATAATTGTAATTAAATTAATAGCCATTCAGTAACAATGAAAACATACACCTGTCAATCAGGTTTTACCAGAAAATAATGCACATACATTATTCCAAAATGACAAATGGATCAGACCGAATTGCCACTTCGTTTTACTTTATTTAGCTCTGCAGCAAAATACCATTATCAAGAACATCTAACAACCACAATGGCAACCATCCAAATGTAGAGTTTGACCTACAATGATCAAGCCTGCGTACCTCAACCTTCATCATATACTCAGAACTCCAGTGATGTCTTTCAGACTCACAGTGCACATGTGATCTGGAAATGTACTGCAGGGGTTGTGACTCTTACTTTGAATAAAGTGAAAAAATACCAAGTTGTTACTAGACTGTTTTAATGTTGAGGTAAAAATTTTAACGCTTCTCAATTCTGTCAAAATGTTTCAGGAAGAAACTACTGCTGAGAGTGACAAATGCATTGATGCTGTCAGACACACTGGAAAAGAAATTTGTAAAAGTTTCACTGTCCTTCAGTAGTTTGTAGGTGAAGACTGTTAATCTCAAAAATTTAAAGTACTGTATTTGATGGAGTGAACAGAATAGATATAGAACTGTCTCCTGAGAGTTTCCTACCTACGCAGTTTAAAGCACAGTTATAATCTCGCAGAGCACTCCATTTTGGCTCAAATAATCTCTTATCTTACAGCATTTCAAAGTTTAACTGACTAACAATAACCTTACAGAGTTTAAGGAAGTGAACACACTCATCGTTTTTTCAATAGTAAAATGCCAAGCCAAAACTCAACTGTCAGTGCAATTTCACTGACTTCCAGACATGCATTTGATGTGCTGTAAAATGCCAGAATGGAGCTAAGTTCTCTCACCATCTTTAAAGGCTTAGCTTTTAATATTGTTACTAAAATTTTCTTACCTTTTCCCTCATTAGTCATATAACATGCCAAAGATCTCAAAACAGGATTATTTTATGAAAAGCTTTATATGGGAGTTGAACATCAATATCCTCAAATAAAAGTTGCCCTCAAGATCTCCCTTGCTGGAGTTCTGCAAGAAGATGCTCCTGATTCATACCTTTTGCAGTGCCAGTAGGTGGGATAAAGCAATGTGGAGAGACTAGACTTGCCCTGCCAAGAAGATGGGCAGATGTTGTCACAGGTATGGGAGATAATGGATTATTATATATGGGATATCATGGATATCATTATCCACTGTCAAACCTGGCAGGCAAGCAAAAATTAAAAGCCAGTTCAATCACTCGTATGGTCCCAATTGCATGATCCTGCAGTCCATATAAGTGCAAGGGTGGCACAAAACAAAGGAAAAAGACATAAATCAGACGGGTAGATTGATTGGCACTTTGCACTTAAACTGATCACTGTAAGCATTCCACACACAACAAATCCTGGTTTTAACTCACTCTGCTTCTAATATTTTGCTGCATCTTTGCATTATACCTATTTAACTTGAAATACCTCCTTAATAGCACTTTATAGCACATTTTTAGTGTTGCTTGTTTGATGCCCTAAAACTTTCCTTGATAATGACTACTGGTATAGAAATTATCACTTTATTTGTGTGCTCAACATACATTTGTATTTAAATACAAAGCAGTAGTAAATAACAGAACATACCTGAACAGCAAACATTGGCTATGAAGGACAGACACTTGCAAGTTGCTGGTAGAAGCAATAAAATGAAATTGAAGAGAAGTCTAATAGAATACCTGCAAAGTACCGACAGAGCTGTAGTCAAACAAGTTGCAGTACTGAAAACACACAGAAAACAACTTCATGTACTGCTGCTTGTGTTTTTCTCATCACTCTACTGACAATAGATCTAAATGCTTATTAACCAGTTATCACAGAAAAGAAATTGGAAAAAATTCTTGAGAAAAAAGGTGGAGAAAAGTTTAAGTTTTATGAGAGACCATGAGCCCCAGCATACTGATAAATAGTAGCTGATAAATTAATGCATAAACATAAATTCATCCAATCCCTTATAAAAAAAGGAAGAAATTGCCACATTTGAAATGCAATAAACAAGTAATTTTCAGTACTTTAATATATATAATGAAATACTATAGTACAAGTTATTTATAGACACTTCTCTTCAGCTTTTGACTTGCACCTTTTCTGATGGTTCTGAATCTAAAGCCCATAGTTACTAATCCTGACAGTGTTGTAGCCATAACTGCAAGAGAAGAATCTAGGGACATTTCACAGGAATCTTAAAAGAAAAGATAAAAAGTTTGTAAAAAATAATAGCTGAAAAAGTATCAGAATCTCACCTAAGGAATTAAACTGATACCTTCAGAGTGTGTTACAGTAAAATGCCTTTGTTTCTAACTGTGTGGCACTATCTTTGATTTGCAGATTAATTACTTCTCTTCCTGTAGCTGGAGCTGTGCATTTGCACACTTAGATTTTTGCTGGAAGTGAAAGTACTGAAAAATGACCTATGTGACATTTGCAGTAGGAAACTCATTTATTACATCAGGGTCCTGGAGATAAAACCTCATATTCTGAGGTAATGAATAATGTATTTTATTTAATTTAATCATTCTAAGGAAACAAATAAAAAAAAACAAACCATTAACTCGAGACATGAGTCTGAAGTTAGTGTGGTGAAAAATACACAGTGTGTAATGAAGAGAATTATGTGTATGAATATCAGGAGAGATAAAAAGAAAGTATAAAGTTTGAATAATGGCATTACAAACATCATTTACAGAGCTTGAATTTTTGACTAAGTGGACTGTAGAATATGCACATGGCTTTTGTTATTTTTATTAATTTTTAGACAGTGATATCACTATAAAATAACTGTCTAAAATATCATATCTGTCAAAAATATGATTTTGAAAGTTGCAAAAGCTCAACATGATGCTAAATGTTTGAACTCCAACACAATTTTTCTCTCTGATTATATTACTCTTTTAAAGGAAGAGGAAAGCTTCTTCTCTTGTAAAACAATCCATTGTAGTACTCTAGACTATCTTGTTCTGCATCATACCCTGCTGGGATGAACAGGGAATGTTCCAGTCAATCACATGTCACTTGAACCCTATGGGAAAATTCTGTCTTTATGAATCAAAGGATTACTGAAGCCAGTAAGGACACCAAGAAACACAGAGGTGAGGGGAGAAATACAGTTCTCAGTAGATATAATCCACTCTTTACTCAGAATTTGAATTTGAGCTTGCAGTCCTTTCAATGAATAACATGTATTTGATACGTCCATTGGATTGTCAGCTTTTTTACTAAAAACTTTCTTTTATGAACATTTTTCTTGTTTTGAAGAATCTACACAGATAGATTATGATGAATAGAATAAAATACAATGAACAAAGGTTCCAGTTAGATGTTCTAATTTGATTAATACTTGAGTCACTCAATCAGAGTCCAAGGCATTTTAAAGCTATTAAAGAAGACAAATGGGTTTCTCAGGAGTCTGAGATGCTAAAAGCAAGATTTTAAAGTGTACAAGTTTCCGCCTATTTTTCTGATGATAAAATCCCATTGAACCCTTAAACTTAAAGCTAGCTTCTTTCTTCAAAAATACATAGATGTATATTTTTTCAGCCTTCCACCCCTTATTCACTTCCTAAATTTTTTCACATCCCAATTTGCAATGAATGCTTATACTTCATACACCTTCCAAATCAGAAGTTATCACAACTTTCTAGCTTTAAATGTAAATCAGCATTGATGCATTAGAGTAGCTAAGACTCCCTGGACAGAAATGCAGGCAAGGGCTCTATCTCAGGGCCCTCAGTGTGACACTGGAAGGCCAACCCTGTCCTGGGCTGCATCAGGCACAGCATTGACAGCCAGGCAAGGGAGGCATTGTCCTTCTCTGCCCTGCACTGGGGTGACCTCACCTTAAATCCTGTGTACGGGTTTGGGTGTCACAACATAAGATATTAAACTGTTGGAGAGAGTCCAAAGGAAGGCAACAACCATGGTGATGGTGAAGGACCTTGAGGGGAAGCTGTGTGAGGAGTGGCTGAGGTCACTTGGTCTGTTCAGAATGGAGATCAGGGGACAATGATTTTGGGTACATGGCATGACTCGGGGTTGGTGTTGTGCTGGGAGCTGGACATGAAGATCCTTGTGGGTGCCTTGCAACTCAGCTTATTCTGTGATTAATACTGCCAGTAATACCCCTAAGCCACATCCTCTTTAAGCAAGATTTATTAATGATAAATATATGTTAATCTTTATTTTATTTATATAATCTTATATCTGCATTTTACTCAATAAATACCAAGTTTGGCTAAAAAATAAACAAAAATATATTCTTTTCCTATGTTATTTAACCTGTAGAACAGTTTCTTAACCTCTCTGATTTTACCATAAGCCATCCTTCTTGTTATCATCTTTCCACCATCTGGCTTTCATTCTTTATACAACATAATTATAGCCAATTATTTATACCCTGTTATTTGGAGAGGAGATTCTGCTTTATTCCCACCATTAATTTCTCACATACTCTCACATGCACACACAGCTACGTATAGAAAGATGTGAATAGGATGTGAAGAATGTTAGACCTGTGAGATGCATCCAGATCATTTTTAGGCTCCCTTACAGTCAACGCCTATGGAATTTATAGTCTTCCTTTGATATCTGTAGGAAAAAACAAGATACTCTTTAGAGAGCTCCAAAATATAACCACCATCAAAGTACACAGAGTGATTCAGAAACTAAAGAACAGGGAATGAACCAAACCTCCACAAACAAGTACTGCCCCAAAAAGATCCACACAGTTTCTCACTCACTAGAAAATCATGCATCAAATTTTAGACACAAAACAACAATTTACTTCAGTAAAAGAGTGGGAGAGAAAGAGCATCACAAGCATCCCAGGTTTCTCAAACTCTTATTATTTTCTATTACATTTTAAAGGATTTACCTCAAGGCTTCCAATTTTTATTATTAGTTTTTCATTGTGTTCCCAAGTGCATAAGAATTTAGGCTGGCTTCATAACATGTTTCTCAGAGTTTCTTTTTCTTTCTTGAGCACTTGAAATATAAGTACAGCTAAAATTGTAAATTCCTTTGTCTACCACGCTCTGGAAGAGCCTCAGCAAGAGAAATAGAGGAAAGTTGTCTGGGTATCAAGAGAGAAAGGAACAACCGTACTGCAGCTGGGTATGAGGGCTGTGGCAAGGTGTGACAGTGTTGGCAAAGGTGTGCAGAGTATGTGAAACTTGACAGTTCTTCCATCAGAGCTAAGGAACGGGAAAGGGCACTATTGGAAAGATGGGAATCAACACATCTGTACTGCAGAAAAATAAATATGTAGTTAAAGGATATTCATTAGATAGGAAAATTGAATCTATCAAAGGAAGCAGAAAAAAATGGGAAGAAGAAGCATGACAATATAAAAGGATTAAACATAAGTGAGGAATCTGTATATTGCAAAAAAAATATTCCATCTATTGAGTTTTATTCCTAGAGTCCATTATAAGCTTTGACCCAGACAGATCAGAAATCATACCTTTTGTAGGAGATCCTCGTATTGTGTCATTATTTGCTTGATATGTAAATTGAGCAATTAAATTATATTATTTAGAGATTCATCCTGCTGCTGCGTATCTTAATATTTGTTTTGATAGCACATGTGAAGTATGCCAAAAGAATGAAAACTTGAGATTTCATAAATAGCTATAAACTTTATTCACATGCAAATTAAACACTGAAAAAACCCCTTCTGTCTGAAAAACAAAATATCATGACTTATGAACTGGTAGTGTTAATTCAGTACCCTTTGGAGTTCAGCAGGAAAATTAGTCTTTCTAAATGTGAAGTCCTCCTTCTGTCGCACCTTGGATAGAAAGAAAAAATACTCAGACAGAAGAAATTAGAGTTACTTATCCATCCATGACAACAGCCATGTGTTAAGTTGATTTTAGCATTTGTCAGAAAAATGAAAATAGGATGGCACCATTCTCCAAAGCTGATGATCTGAAAACTACTACTGGATTTCCCTGGCTGATCACCCAAGACATAAATACACTCTAAAAAATAATTTATCAAGTATAAGTGGGCCTTAAAGAATAGATTGCAATGATTTACACCAGAGATTGTAAAAAAAAAATACGTGCTCATGTTGCTGTGCTTTATGCATTATTACAAGGATGAATGCACTACGGGATTTACGTTAAACCAATATTTTACAATCAGAACAAAACAGAGCAGAATATTCTCCATGTTTCCGTTTTCCACAGAGTAATTTTTGTGGCAAACTGATAATTATGTACTAGTGATTTCCCCCTTATCTCCACCTGCTTTTAAAAAGTTACATGCTGCTTTATTTACAGTAGTATTCAATTATATGCATATGTAGTAATTTCAGCTGGTACCTAGATGATCTTTCTACTAAGGTGGAACCTACATTGGAAAAGATTTTAAACCACTTTTGCTAATAATGTACAACATTATGGCAAAAGAATAAGAATAAGAATAAGAATAAGAATAAGAATAAGAATAAGAATAAGAATAAGAATAAGAATAAGAATAAGAATAAGAATAAGAATAAGAATAAGAATAAGAATAAGAATAAGAATAAGAATAAGAATAAGAGACCCTGAAGACTCCTGGCACACCACTCTATCTGTAGGTTTCTGTATCCTGTAAACAACTGCAAGGTGTTCTTTGGTAAATCATATTTTCACAGAAGACTGTTAACAAATAAGAGCTTATTTTTGCTTAAGCCCTTCTCTGTGGTAGTTAACTGTGAAAACTTGCCACTTTTAAAAGTTCTGCTGACAAAATATGGAAGAGAGAGGTTCTAAACCCTTTCCTATTCGGTGTTGTCTTTAGATTAAAATACATATTTTCCTGTTTCCATCAGTCAAAGTGACAAGCAGTGAAAATAAAAGCAGATTTAACATTGCTAAGATGCCATTCCATAGTTGCTCATGCTCAGATAATGTATTCCAGAGAGAAAGACTAAGATTAGAGAGAGATTTATATTTCTCTCCTGACTGCCCCCCAGGAGTAGGTATAGCAGACAAAAGATGATGAAATTCTATCAATTACAGGAAACTGCATAAGCCAACCTTACTCATACAAAAAAGGGTATTTTCAAGGAATTATAACTTTTCTTTCTAACATATGAACTGAAATGAATAGCTATAATAATACTCTGGACCCTGCTGAGATACCTTGTCTAACTTTTCTCATTTGAATTTTATCTAGCACATAAATATTGATCATTTTAATATGTGACTCGATTACAATGCCTCCTAATAATTGCATTTCTATATCCTGGATTATGCTGCACAATGTCTTATCTGTTGTATATAGTTATGAAATATTTCACCACCTTTTCTTCAGAATACTTCAGGTTGGACAAACTTTCGCAAACTTTCTCTCTGATTCAAAGTTTGTCAAGGGGAATTGAGCTATTTTTTAGTGCATTTCTGAAAATTTCTACCAAATATTCTGTTTACCACCAAGTCCTAAGTTATTGGAAGAAAGATCAGTTGAGATGTGACAGTAGAGCTGAAATGCAAAGTTCTTTCACTAAACTACTTCTTAAGAATCAGACTGTAGAGAAGTTGAAAATAAAATGTATGAAGCTTTTGTGAAAAACATGAAATTGGTCCTATTGATAATCCCCAGTGATTTGGAGTTGTTTATTTGGATTCACCTTGATCATACCCCAATATTATCTTCTTTTTTTATGCTACATATTTTAATAAATGTTAGTAGAAACACATGAGCAAGTTGCCCAGTAAACACAGCAGTGCCTTCACACAGATAAAAGACAAGCTTTTTAGTCCAAACAGGTTGAGTTAGCTGAGATGAAATAATATAGAAGGTAAATGAAAAGGGTAGAGATGGGATTCTATCTTCTATTAAAAGACTCCAGGAAACTGTTTCTGTCCCAGAATAAAATAAATTACTTGAACTGTGAGCTGAACTGAGCCGTCAAAAAGGCCAGTTCACTCGTCCTTATCTAAAGAGACTTGTTTGCAAGTGTTTGAACCTCTGGTGAACAGCCTGATGCAGTACTAATCAAAAGGTGCGTGGTTTCCTTAGATGTGAAAGATGGAGTTTTTGCTGAAACTGTCTGATATTCATTTCAGCCTCAAACTGCCAGTAATAGATTGCCACTAGCCAGTAAAAAGTTCACTATAAAGAATTATTTGTCCTTTCTGTCCTTGGTCACAGTTACTGTGTTATCTACAGAAGGCAATTTTCTCATGTGTTCTTCAGAAGGTCATTCAAAACTCTCTTACTTGGCAAGATGATGGGGATCTAAAAATATATTATTATCTCCAGGCATTTAGCTTTAGTTAAATTTCCCAGTGTTCAAAATAACATGAAAATCAACAAGAAAGGTTAAATTCAAATAATTGGGTGCTTATAATTTACATTATATAACTAGAGCCCAATTTTGTAGTTTTGTCAGGTGTTTTAACAGTCATTATTAATAAAAGTACCAAGGATACAATATATACAGTCCAATAAATTCCAATATATACGCTCCTAGACTATCCCTGCCTTTCAGATATATATCATTCCGACTTAAATGCATATAGTTTGTACTTTCTAGCTTAATTTTTCAGTAACCAAAAAAGTAAATAGTCTCAGAAGTTGAGTATTCATATTTCATTCCTAAAAAGATGCCCTCATTATGTACAAATCCTACTGCTTCTGAAGTATGCACAATAACCTTGGAAAATTGCCTATGGAAAAAAAAAAACCAAAAACTCTCCAGGAATATTTATAGAAAAAGGCCTAAAGCTGTGCAAGGTTTTATGAAAGGTTTTGTCAGTTTTTGGGGTTTGGTGGTTGGGGTTTTTAGACCACGATTATAATACATGTATGTTACAAAAATTTCATCAGCAGTCACATTTGAATTCATTCATGACTTCTTCTAAATAAATATTTCAAATTATCCCTTGATAATTCAGTTAACGTATTTCCTTATTTACACAGATATGGCTTCTTTTGAGCACACATGATTGTTGAGAGCAGCTTCCCACACAAGTTTCAAACTTCCAATCTCGCTACTTCTTATAAGGCCAGCATAAAAAAATACGATAAATACTATAGAAAAGGGCTTCCTACAAATACTTGCTCCAGCTAACAAGGACTAGAAGAAAATTAGAAGGAAGGATTTGCATTTTCTCAGATACATCTGCCTTCTTTTTTTTCTATGAATGCTGTCCTGAAAGGAAGATTTTACAAAGATACAGTATTTGGGTTGTTTATACCTGTTACAAAAAACATGTAGGAAGGAGAGAAAAGAAAAAACAATATTAGAAGTAAAATTTCTTTCAGGTGTAGCATATATAGCTGTTGCTCAGCTATCAACAACTATTATACATTTATCCTTTAATTTGGCCTCTTGGATTACAGTCAGTCTTTAATCTTCAGAAAATAAGTGTCCGAAATTTGTCTGACTGGAGATTTTAGGGTGTTATTGGTCTATAATTTTGCTGGTTAGTTGCAGGGCAAGGTTTATTATCTATCTAATAGGCCCTCATAAAGCAGAAAACCTAGTAACCTCCTAAAGCTCATCAGATAAAAGGATTATAGACAGAAGCACTATCTTTTATGAAGCTCAAGAGCACTGAAGCCTTACTTTCTCTGATGAAAATTGTGCTTGGGCAGGGAACAGAGCCCTGCACTATCCAGCCTCTGCCATTTTGTGATGGACAAGTGAAGAGACCAGGCTATCTGATGTGGTCAGGAAACAACTGCTGTTGAAGAAGATGCTTGCAGGTTTTGATCAATTTATAATTCCACTAACAACATCAGTTAAAGAAACAGTCCTATTAAATATCACTGCTCTATCAAACTGAATGCTGTCATTTTCTCACAGAATTGTCATGATGCTGATGTAAAAATAGCACCACAGTTTAACATTTTCAGCACCAATTATTTTAAGCAATTCAGTTTTACTGAGGTTCACAGACAAATTTTTAAATTGTGCATGGCATAAAACATGCCTGGAAATACTTCCTTTCCTCAGGCCATTCCCTCTAAGAAACACAGGAAGAGTTAAGATACAGGAAAATCCCCAAATGCAGTCAAGTTGAGCTGCCTGTGGCTGGACTCTGAGTGACGTACTATTAACTCCACTTTCCCAAGCGAGCATACAAAGTTGAGAAACACACTATTGCAAGAGGAAACACTCTCAGCTTTGACAAAAGCAGGTGAAAAATGAGGACACAGTGGGCAAAGGGAAATAAAAAAATCCCCTGATAATTAATTGAGCATCGTCCTCATCCAGTTCTCTGTCTTCACTCTTCACGTATGTCCAGCTCAAACTAATTCCTAAGGAAAATCAGACCTTCAAGTACTTATAAAATAAATCTGTTGCAGCAGTTCCCCAATGGCTTTCACGCATTCTACCGCACAGTGAACCGTACAATCACCCTATTCAGACAGCATTGCCATAGATCACTTTATTTAGGGATATATTGTGAAAATAGTAGTCAGAATCCTGTCTGCATTTCACCCAGCTGCCTGTTGCGTCACTGAGCCAAGTGGCTGCGAGCATATTCCTCAAGTGCCAGTCTTTCCATGGATTCTCAGTGCTTTCCTATTCTCAATTCCAAGTCTTAATTCTCCAAGTGATCCATGGCTCAGGGTTTTAGCTACTCAGTGATAGTGATTTCAGTGAAGATTTTAGCTTTGCGATCAATGATACAATATGAGCTTAACTCTGAAATTTTGGATTAAGCACAACAATAGAGAGTGACAATAGAGTGGACTTCTCCCTTAAAAGGATATGAAGCCTTATGGTTCTCCCTGGGGAAATCAAGCTAACTCATGTCATAGAATAAACAAACTTGGAAAAAGTGTAGAACTATAAAATTTACAGGATTTATGTAAACTGTAGAGTATATATTAGTGTAGGAAGACTGTAACAGAATGCCAAAATGCACAGAAAAATAATTAAAATATAACCTTTGTGACAAATATATTTAAAAGGGGAAGAGAACACAAGAAACCCAAACTGTTTTGAAAAAAAAAAAAATAGTACTATTTTGTTGGGTTATTGTAGGTAAAACAAAAGACTTTCATGTATTTTGATGTATTCTCTCTTTTAAAATATCCTAATCACACACAAGAAAAAGGTTATTTAAAGAAGTTAAAACATTTTCTATCATTTAGCAAAGTGTCAGTGAACAAAACATCTATGAGTAAACTAAACACTTCCTTCTTCAAGTCTAACTTCACAATACTTAACAGCAAAGATTATCAGTCATTTGTTGAAACATTTCATAAGAAATTAAGGGAAAGAAAAAGATATTTTATTTTCTCAAATAGGATTGCAAAAAGCAAAATTAATTCATTCACACCCATTTTCTTTCTATTTTACTTCAGCTATATATACATGAGATAACGAAGAGAATGAATGAGAGCTGTTAGTGTGTGCCATGAAAGTTTCCCATTAAAATAATGAGGAAAGAGCATGTCTCATATCTTGAAGCCTAAAGTATAAGAACCCCTGGGGTCATGATAAATCGTTTGTAGTTGGTCCCTCAAATGGCATTTAACACAAAAAATTTCAGATTTAAAAACAGTAACTATGTAAATTCATATAATTTGAGAAGCTTGCTTATGTCCAGAAGAACTCTTACTCCACTTACAAGGAGTCAACTAAAAGAAGCGCTACAATATTTTAGAAGGGAAGGATCCTGCTTTCCATTTTCTAGATGACTGCTGTGTGTCTCGCTGGGAGCATCAGTGATATGGAGTACAATGGAAATAACTGGATAGAGTACAATGATCACATAATTGTACCGAGTGGAAGAGTAATAATTTTTCCAGCCCATACTCATGAATGCTTTCAAAGCATTCCCCTTGAAACAAAGGGCCATTGTCTATGAGCTCACATTCAAAGTGACGATCTCCAGCATTCCATCAAGGTCTCACAAGCTTCTCCTACAGGTGGAAAACACCTTTCATGAAGAGCTTTCAAAGGGTTTCTCGGGGCTTTTATAGCAGTTAAACCAACCATTCCTTTTCATTTTCCTTCTCCAAGATAAGACAGTTATTTTTTAATAATACAGTTTAAAGCTATTAGTATTCAAACATGGAAATTACAACTAGGTGAATCTTCATTATATTCTCCATATCTCTACCCTTAAAATGAAAATTCAGTATTTTTCAAGCTTTAATCAATTGCATTTCACACCATTCTCTTGAGATACATGAGGAATAAATAAAGAATTATGAAGCATGATCACAAGAATTATCATAATCACAAATATAATCAACATACACATATTATACATAAACTTCTGTTTCAAAGGAAAACACAGTGAACTGAAGCACTATATCAGGCAAGCAATTGTTTTCATTTTTGGTTTAATTTTTTAAAAATTGTTGGATTAATTTCTTGATTTGATGGAAGATACTTGATGAATGAAAAACTTCTCAATTCACCATTCCAGAGGGAATCCTAGAAACTCTGATGACAACTCTGATATTATTTATATCAAAGCAAGTCACAAACATAATACCTAGAGTTGATAAAATCATGCTAAGGAAAAAGGCAATTAGGCTCCACTGTAAGTAGTTTTTTCTCTATTTGTCATAATGAGATGGACCAACCTGCTCCTATGTTAGGTATGTCTTAATTTGAGAAATTACTGGCTTTATAGAAGGACCCAAGGAAAACACAAGAAGCACTAAGCAGAAATGCTTTCATGAGAAAGAAAACTTATAGAACAATAAAAAGTAGATTGGCTGCTGTTGATTGGAAAAGTTCAAGGAAACCAAAAAGAATGCTATCAAACTCCAGTCACAAACAGTTTGTCTACTCAAACTGGAAGCAAAATAATCAAAGGCACTATATTCCATTCCTTTAATTATTTCTTAATAATTTTAAACTTCCTGCCTTGAAAAACAAAAAATCTCTTGTTTACCTTTAGTGAAAGAAATTATATGTTAAGCAGAGGCATTACTTGCTAATTAAAACTATAATTAATTGCTTTGCAAAATCTGTTTTGCTGCTACAAAACCAGGAACATCTGTTCTCAGAGTTATTAACAGGTGATGTAAGCTGGAAATCAAGGGAAGGCACATGTGTCAGTGGTATAGCTGTACTAACTAAATGTTTAGGCCCCAAAAAACCAAAGAAGGAAACATATGACTCGTCTTATCATGTAACTCCATATGCTCTAGGAATTAAATTTTTATTGGATTCTATGATGAGACACCTATTCAATTAACTAACCTGTGAGTATCTTCAAAGATGATGCCTCCTATCACAGTCAAAATATATTTAAAATAATTTATTATGAATCAATGGAGCAACAATCTTTCACTAGCTCTTTCAGTTGTAACTTCACATACTTTGAAAGGGTGAAAAAACGATTTAAATTTATCATTGCTCATTAGGCTGTGTTAATTGAATGTCGCCCTAATTCACTTACATGTTTCCTGACAATAAAGACCATATGATTTAAGTTTAACTGATTCTAAAGTCATTATTTACTGACTTCACTGAAGTTCATAGCCTGAAGTTGGATACAGAATTGTAAGAACTGCCTCTGAGAAAGGAAAAGGATCAAAGAAACATAATTACTCTAAATTAGGAGGAAAGGGGAAAAAAACCCAGGATGTGTAGAACGTACATTAATACCTTTAATGTTAAAGCCATAATTCAATGTCATCACAAATAAAAATCATGCAATATTTAGTAAAAATCTCACTGCTACCAAAAAAAGAAAAGCAGTCACTCTGGAAGCTAAAGTTCTTTTTGACAAATTGAACACACCATTTTGCAGTAGTGAAGTACATGCAAAGCCCAGCCTTCCTAAAGCATCACAGTTTTACTCAACCACACATAAGGGAACTAAAAGACTGATATTTTGATAACCATACTGAAAATGAGGGAGTAGTTGAAAGACTGACTCAATCATATGCCCTAATAATTAGTAACAAAAAGAAGATGAATATATAAATATACATACAAGACAAAATTTAAAGTAATTAGTAAATTACTTCAGAGGCATGGATAATGGGAGATATTACCAAAAAAGTATTACCAAACAGCGTAGAATTATTTGAGGAACACTACAGTGCAATAAAACGTATTAAAAAAAGAAAAAAAAAAAAGACTATAGGACTTTTAGGTGTGAAAGGACTGTTTAAAGCAAACTTAAAACATGAAGAAAAAATAATAATGGGGGGAATATGTGCCATACTTCTAGAGATTTTACAGAAATTATCTTAAAAACGGAATCTCTCTCCTGCACAAAGCTGTCAAAAATCACATCACAAAAATAAACTCAGGGTTCAGAGCTATGCTAGCTTCTCGGTGGGTTAGCACTGCAGCTGGCAAGATCCACTCTTTCTCTGCCCTTGTCAGGAAGCAAAACCGCAGAATTCACTTGCATATTTGTGGCAAACCATGGACTTCATGTTGCTCATCTCCTGAGCATCAGTAATGGTGAAAACTTTGGATTGTGTTATTGAAAAGGAATTATTCAACCACTGTTTTGTTTCACATTCAAATTGACTTAATCTGTAATATTAGATATTCTATGTCTGAAATAAACAGTAAAATGGCTAATAATCCTTTGAATACTTGAATTCCTGCAAGAGAAATACAAGCTTTCCTTTGCACTCACATCCTCTGTCAAGAGTAATTTTTTTCGTTCCTTTACAGAATAAATCCAACATATGATTAATAAATTTATAATTGCTCTACTTTGTACCTGCTCACTTTGGTGAGAAAGGACAGACATCACAACAAGCTGGGGGGAGGTGGGAGGCAGGGACTGAGCAGGTGGAGCAGGATGCTGGCTCAGAGCAGCGATGCCCCACCTATGCTGGATCCTCTCTTCCTCTCACACCTTTCCTGTCACAACATCCAGACATTTGAGACAAAATGTGTTGAGACCTGTTCCTCTACAGTCTAATTATGTTGTTGACAAGGTATGTTCATTACAAAATAAGTTACTGATCTGACATGTTAGAAGCTCTACAAACTATTTCTAATTCACTTTTAAAATAAAATAATTGGAAATATTTGTGAGATGTTCATTTTAGCAGCTCTGTGTTATAGATTTCATACAAAACTCAGATTAAGACACACTGGAATCTGGACCAGAAATCACAGAATATTTATGCAAAATGAGTGTGACCAATGAATGAACAGTTTCCAGTGTGAGATGGATATTGAGAGATTATCCTGTATGCACTGCACTACAAAATTCTATCAGGCAGCTGGGATATGATGCAAATGGATTGTAATTGTCTGCAGGTATGTGAGTGACAGATGGCTGAATTGAGTGGAAGGATAGAAATAGTGTGTTCTATTCGGGGGAAAAGGAAATACAATAAAAGGAGAAGTGCAATTTTTTTGCAGCTGCAAAGGCTTTTTGACAGCAATTTGCTTCCAATCACTTTCAAGTAACACATGACTAGGACAGTAAACATCATTAAAATAATTGACTAGTTATCAAGTCAATTATAATAGAATAAATTATTGTTCACACCCATCTATTCCTAATGTAGACACCTAAAATATCTGGCTAGAGACAGCACTGAAAGCTAAGGTGTCAGATGTGATACTGAAATCCATTCTTTAGTGTGTGCCTTAGACAAGGATTTTCAGTCAGGAAATAGTACTGGAAAAAGAAATGACTGGAATAACTTCAGTGGTATTTCTCAACCATTTACCAAGGAATTTCATGAACACACTGTTGCTAAAATGAACTTTAGAATTACTAAATTAAATCAGATGTTAACTTAAGGTACTACAAGCAGCATATGAAAGAACATAGACCTTTATAGACAACCTGTGTATTAAAAAGAAAATACCTGTAGAAAAAGGCTTAAATCTAATATTTGTCCTTCCAAGGACATTTAATACATGGCTGCTGATCTCTCAGAGAACTCCTTAGTCCATTTTAAACAATTTAATACAGTAATAATTTCATACAGGAAGAAATCTGTATTCACAGGGCAGTGGCTGAGACTGAAGTAGCACTGCAGCCCAGCAGTACTCCTCCCTCCTGTCACAGTGGCTTCTGCATACAGATGTGCACACGATGATCTTTGGTAGCAGTCTATAAACCTGTCCAGCCCAAGGGGCCCTTAAATCCAGGCTGTTTCCTTCTTCTGTGGAGTGAAAATAATGAATGCCTACTTGAGAAGAAATGCTGCAGGACAGCAACATTCCTCTGAGGTTGACCATAGACCCCTGACAACTTTTCCTTCTTCTGCAGTGCCTTCTTCAGCACCAGTTGCCCACCTCTGGCACTCGACAACAAAATCAGCAGCTACAGGCTGTGCAAATCCACTCCTGGGCTTTTCCCATGCTGGATTTAAAACTGCATCTGACCAGATAAATGAGATTACCATTAAGGGAACATGTCCCCAGCCCAATGAAAAAAACAAATTTGCATAATAATATCCACATATGTTTAAAAACAAAATCTGGCAAGGTAAAATACTAATCAGCTATGTTATAAACCCTCAATAACAACAGTAATGGCTTCTAGGGCTGCTAAAGAATCATTAGCATGCATCATGATGAACTTCAAGCATTCAGGAGTTCAAAGCCTGCAGTCTTCATTCACACTTTACACATATCATTGCAAAAACCAGTCGCTGAATTCAAAGGATGGATGATGTAATAAAGGAAATTTGAAAGTTTTTAGGGACCTCTGGATTTTATTCTAACTAGTTAAAGAGGTTTTTTTCGTGTGCCAGAAGAAGACATTGGTAGTGTCACTTTCTCATTATCTTTTTTAAGTTTTAACTTCATTTAGTTAATTACCTAAAGTGGAATTAAAATTTCAAAACATATAAGCAAAGCCAAAGAACAAGTAAGGTATTACACCTAGTTTGTAAATCTATCTTGATTTCAAAATACATACTTTGAGGACCCTGCTCTCCAGTGGATACTTACCTGCCCATATCCTGAATATATAATATACTTGCACATTTAAGTTATTTAAAGTATGTTTAATTAGTCTAGGATCAGGTGGACATTGTGGGGCTTTACCACAGCAAGAGTATTGCTTCCATCATGAAAAACAGTGTTTGCAGTTTCCATTACAGAAGAACATCAACCTCCAGACATTATATTCTCCTTATACTTGCAGCTCAGAAGAAGTAATGAATTTACTCAAATAAATGAAACACTATATTCATTCTGCCTTATTTAAGAATATGTTTCTTCTACATGGCTCAATGAGCTATATTCCCAATACTGTGACACAAATACAAGAAAAATCTTCAATATTTGGAATGGATTATTTTTTTAATTATCAAGCGATGATATTGAGTGACACAAAAAGTAAAAACACAGACTTAAATAATTTTATCCAGTTATTTGTCAAATATGCCACAATACTCTCTCTATTTTTCCATCTGAAAAAAAAAACCAAACCAACCCAAAACTGAAAAAATACTTTTTGTCTGTTTGTAATTAGGAAGCATGAACAGAGGTCTGAAATAATTATAACTTTAATTTTTACATTATTAACAAGAGATCGAGGAGCAAAACAGACTTTGCTAACCATTATGGTGGTTACTGTTCCCATAATAATAATTTTTTTAATAAGTTACTTCTTTATGTAAAAAAAAATATACTGCACAGTTCTTTTTGGGTGTTTGAGCAAATATTAACTAATAATTCTGAAAAGTATACTATAAATTATCTAGTGATTGTTCAAAGTTTCACTATTACTTTTAATACAAAGGCAAAATCAAGTCACTTTGAGCATATTCCTCTGATTAAAGGCAATATCACCATGAAATTAGTTTTTGTCATGCAAGTAAATCAGGTCAGTTATTTTTACATTCTCATGCTTTATTATTAATTTGAAATCTTCAGTGTTTTAGGGATTTTGCCAAAATACTTTTAGTAAACGTCAGTTAATGGGATTATAATGAGAACTGGAGAAAATAACAATTCTACTTTAAAAAAATGAAAATAAGAATCAAAGAAAAACTTATTAATATTTGAAAGCTTTGCCTATTTGCAAGTTCAAAACACAGAAAACTACAAACTAAAAACATGTTCTGTTTCTTATCTTGGTAAATTAATCTTAGAACACTAAGTATCCAATACCTAAATCATAATTAAAATAGCAATTGGATTGGAAACAAAAAGCATGGAGATTGGGAAGATATTGCTATAATTTTCAGCAAAGTTTACTATTTAAGAAAACTGTGGCTGTGGACTCAAAATAAATATAAAATTCAATCTAAGATCAATTTTATTTGAATAACAAATCCAGGTTACCAACACTATAGACTGAGATTCTTGAGACATATTATCTTTATTTCATAATCAATATAGACAAAAGAAAGATACATGACTAATTAAGTGGATGTTCTCAAATCCTCTCCTGCATAGAAAATATAATTTAATTAAAGCATTCCAAATGAGCACCAGATACATTCTTTGCAAGACTGTTGTGTTTTTAGATAGTTGTTTGGAATTCTGTCTAGCCATCACAGGCATTTTCCTAATCTTCATAAACCTCAGAATCCCTGTGAAACACAAGAAAATGAGGGCTCAAGTCATTTACCACACACAGGCATGAAATGCCATCTGAAATGCATCCAGATACCTTAGATAACCTCCCCTATCAGTTCCTGAAGTCAACACCTCTCCTACAGGGTCTATGTCACAACTACCAGCTACATCTGGACATCCTAGAAGATCTGAGATGACATTTCTGAGCTGGCAAGAAAAAAACAACACATCACTGCATTCAAGAAGCGTGAAGCCTTCCTGCACCATTAATGTATTGGATATAAATGCTGCCAACATGCTGCTCAGCATTTTTGAGGGAATTCTCAGTTCTTCAGAACAAGACCAGGTCTCAGAGAATAAGCAAGTGTAATGATTCATACAATTTCTTGCTAAAATTTTAAATCTTATTCATACAATAAATATGAGTTTACCCTCAGATGCTGTCATGACTTTTTTACAGCCGTGACAGACCCCTAGGGTGTCCAAAGATATAGAAGAATACCCTCAAGAAAGGTGAATCTCACAGCAGAGACCAAGGAGCAGAGGGTGGTCCTCTCAGCCTTCTCTTTTGTCAGCAAGCATATGAGCCACCAACCAACTGAACAAGGGACCAGGTGCTGTATCAGCAGTCTTAGGAAGAAATGACCATGAGCATCTAGGACCTTAGAGAGAGTCTTGCTGCTCTTTGTCCTAAACAGCCAACAATTCAAATAAACACCCAAGTACTGTCCATTAATTCCAGATTCTCCAATACTTCAGGTATCACACTAAACCAGGCTTCATGTAATAATGCCAAAGAGTTATTCACAGCTTCTTTTCTAAGAGAATCCAAGTAGCAAACACACACAATGGGCTACTTATCTTCTATGACAAAAGTTAATTTGTCTTTACCAGCACTTTGTGAAACACACTCAGAGAGAAGCAGTTTAAGACTGCACATTAAGACTGTCAGATGAAAAGGGCTTTGATCTCCTCATTAAATTCTAATTCTGAGGTAATACAAGATAGATGAGAGCACACAGTGAAATTCATATTAAATCTGTTTAACATGTAGACGTTCAATGTTGTGAATTAGAGTCCTCTCTTGCAGCAGAAAAGGACCATGATGTCTCAGCAGGAATTCCATTTAGTCATCCCAAGAGTATTGGTTGTGTATAAATATCCAAAGTGAACCCTAAGCCTAATTAATTATGAAAACTCATTTTTCATTGAATTTAAAAGGCAGAACCACAGACAAAATAAGTAGGCACATTCAGTGAGCACTAGAGTTGGGCATGCAATATTTTGTAATAGTGATTTTCAAAGTGCCTGTTATCCAGATTTTTTTGCTAATTTAGTTCTAAATTTTCTGGTATTTTATGTGAGCCCACACAAGTCAGTTTCTCATATGCAATCCAGAGACTGTCAATGCACATACCCTGGAAGATCTAGCAATGTAACCCAAAGAATGTAAGAGAATGGATCTTCCAACCAAACTGAAATGGCTTTTGAGGAGTTAACCATAGACCGTGTTTCACTTGAATGGTGGATTTAGCTGCCTTTAAAGAACAGTGTAGACAGAAACTATCTATGAGAAGAGAGGAAAGCAACTGCACAGGAGAGTAACCCCTAAATAAAGCAGAAAGAAGGTCAAATCAAAAAGGAAGGCAAGACAAGACAAGGTCATGAATCAGATCATTGGAGGTCTGCAAATGGAGCCAAATGACCTGACTTTTACATATTTAGGTCATGACATTTCTGAGTCAATGAACAGATAAACCAATCATAGGTTTTTTTTAGAGTTTTGTATCATTAATTAAGGGATCCAGAATATAAAATCAATTTTCCTCAAGTGGAAATGTCACATAAGATATGTCCTACACTTTCCTAACAATTTGGTCACTAAAATATGCTGTGGTTTAAGACCCTGACATTCTCTCCCCTAGTAATTTAGAAGGGGACCACCATTCAGACAAAAGTATCCAGCTTCAGATACACTACTTCTACTTAAAACAAATTAAATTTTATTCTGGAGATAGAGCATTTTTTCACAGTTGCTACCTGAACCTTCCTGTTTCATCATTCATCATCTACTCCCTTTGTATTGATCATGCTATTCTTCGTCACTAAAATACAAAAGACCACCATCTTTGCATCAATATGTCTAGGACCCATAGTTTTTCAGTCTTTAGAAAAGACAAATTTATCAATCAATATTTTGTTCACTAATATATATCCTTTATTCACTAGTCTTTCAAAACAAATATTGTAGATCTCAAGAGTTCTTGCAAAGATTTATAAGTTTGTCTTTCATTGGGTGCTTCTAGTATGATTAGTTTTTGTGTGGATAAGGGTTAAATAGCAAACACATTTGTCCAAATATCTTTAGAGAGCCAATCATCTCTCTCAAGGCATACAGCAGCTTACATTATTTATATGTTAGTGGTCAGGGTCACACTGCCAGCACATTCTTTAGTTCTCACTCTCTAAAAGAAAAAAAAATTGAAGCATTAAATAATTCAGATATTATTGAAGAGAAATTGGAAGACTTGTTGGGTAAATATCAAAGTAATCTAGGGTTGGTATGTGTAGAAGACATACTGTGCAATGACATGAGCAGAGTTATTATTTTGGGAACACTTCTGCTTGCACTGCAAAGTTTAATAGACCACTGACTGTGAAATGAGATGTCTCCCACTTACATTTTTCTTCCTTCCACCTCTCTGTAATTCTGAACCTTCCTCTTTTGAATAAAATTTCTCAATTATTATTTGGCTTTAGTAGCCTCCCAAGTGCAATTAAACAAAACTAATACAAATTCAAAGATAGATAAGTATTCAAATGATGTGCAAAAACAATGGAAAAATTTAGTGAGACCAAATTCCCCAGAACCCTCTACTTAACAGGCTTACTTGTGAAACAGCATGGTATAGTCCAAAAGATAGTATTTTAAGTCGGAAAAAAAGGCCAGGAGGGAGGACAGCAATACTGTAATATAAAAACTTTTGTTCTCATAAAAGATTATTCTTGATGGTTTTGAATGGCATCCTTATTAGCTGCAAATTTAAATTTTCTTGGGGGAGGTATGAGGGGAACTAAGAAAATAAAGTAATTGTTCTATTATTTGACTCTCAGCATTATGCTGAGCCTGATCTCAAGATGAGACACACTCCTCTCCCATGGTGTGCCATTTGCAGTGTCCATGTGTTACTTTGCCTTCACCACAACCTTAATTGCAGTGTCTTTGACTTCGCCAGTGCAAAAAACAGCACATTTTAGGATATACAACTTAACAATTTTACTTTCCAGTTCTGTATGATAGAACATAGATTGTGATAGAAGTGACCTTTAATGACAATATAGTTCCAATCCTCCTGCCATGGGCAGGGACACCTGCCAGTAGATCAGGTTCTTCAAAGCCCCATCCAACACGACCTTGAGCACTTCTAAGGGTGCAGCATCCATAATTGGTGATTTCAGTGCCTCACCACTCTCAGAGTAAAGAATTTCTTCCTATTATCTAACCTAAACTTGCTCTCTTTCAGTTCACAGCCATTCTCCCTTATCCTGCCACTGCAAGCCCTTGTAAGGATTCACCTCCAGCTCTGACCAGCCCTCTTTGGGTACTGGAAGGATGCTCAAATATCTCCTTGCATCCTGCTTTTCTCCAGGCTGAACAACCCCAACTCTTCCAGCCTGTCCTCATACAGAAGGTGCTCCAGGCCCCTGATCATCTTTGTGGCCATCTTCCAGAGTCAGTCAAGCAGCACCATCTCTTTCACAGGCTTTCTTTATAGCTTCATGTTCTGCTTCCCTAAATGATCTGATCACCAGTTTCAAGACCAAGGGCATTTGGAGGTCAATTTAGATATTGGCTCAGGCCAATACAAGGCCTAATTTTTAGATACTCCACTATTCAGCAACACCCACAAGCCCAAGGAAAGCATGTGACCTTCTCACTGCACAGAAGAGTCACAAAACAGAATGAAGAATGACTCGCTGCTTAGGTGTCCACCAGAACTGATGAGATTCAAAGCCCTTAAAAAAACCAGCCAACTAAAAATTAATAAACAAAACAAACCCCCAAAATCAAAACACACACATTTGCAGGATAACTCTTTTCTCTCCAGGTACATCTCAGAACGGACACCCAGAAACTCTATATTGTGTCTGCATTAAATAAATAACAGTATTTTTGCAGTAAACTGGAGGAACTGTGACAAATTCTATCCTTGTCATACTTTTATTCTCTATATCCATGAATTGATTTTTTTCTGAAGTAGGCAGAACACCAAAATCAAACTCTTTATTTTTTTTTTATTTAAACTAAAAATTACTCTAAACCTTGGATTGAAGGGGAACCTGGACTCAAACACTTCTTGGTTCTTCTGTTGAAGGTGTTGCCTATGCAAACACACCACTGGTATTCAGCAGCCCTGCACAGAAGGCCAAAGAGATAAGCATGCCTTGCCTTTTGAGGCAGTCCAGCTTTTCAGCTTTCCAGGCTGTAACTCCACAGATTGGCATAAGGCAATGTGTAAAGCAGAATAGCAACCTCTCATATCCCCCAAAAGTTTCCTCAAGGCACTAACAGAGAGGCCAGCTGGTGATGTTAAATGTTGCGAGTTCAATAAACTGTACATTTCAAGAAATTTCTTCACTAAAATGGATGTTTTTCTGCTCCTAATGCTGACCATCTCAGAAAGGAAAATGTAAGTAGTTGTGTCTCATCAATTTTGTAATAAAATTGCTTGCTTTGGTAACCTTTAGTCTTACAAAGAGCTTCAAAAATATCTCTCCCATGTTTTCACTTCAATAATAAATCTGACATAATAAATGGACCCTGTTTGCCTTCCAGAGTCTTTTAAATCACAGTCCTAAATAAAACAAAAGGTTGGGCTAAGGAAATAAGATTCACAGTATGAAGTGAGTCTCATCTTAAAATTAAGTAACCATAGTTAGAATTTCTTTTCTTAATGTAGTGGAAGTCTCTAGCACACCGTGGGAGACTAAAATAAGTGTAAATACTTAAACCATTTCTCACAAAGCCTTAATAACTCCTTTGTTTGCAGCAGCACTTTGAAAATTATGCAGCATAAAAGGAAATAATAATGAACCTTTTACTCCATATTTATTTCTAACCTTCAGGTGTAGAGGTTTGGTGCTGTATTCATGTTAGGTTTATAAAGCTATGCTAATGCATGTTCTCACAGTCCTAAGAATGCCACCCTGAGCTTTCCCACTGTATTTTTCTGAATAGCCACATATTTCTCTTTCCATATCTGACTCCCAAACTTAACATGGAGTTTATTATTTCAGTTTGGGGCCTTCTAATTCCAGATACTTTGAGTCCCAAAATTTTTGGCTACTGTGGGGGGAAGACGAACTCATGTTTTACTCTTAGAATTATGATGCAATTGCACTTGGCCACCATTTGCCTGCCTCCAGAAAGTACTTCAAGCCTAATAGCAGCACCTCTTTCCATTAGTCTAAATAAATTAATGAAGATGTCTGACAATGAAGAGTTTTAACCGCTTGGGACTGTACAAATTCATGTGAGACCAGGCATCTCACCAGCCTGAATTTTTTCCAGCCACTCATATCCTGTACGGCATTCTAGTAAATGGAAAACAAATATAAAACTTTAAAATACTTTATTCCTCCTCTGCTATACCTTTTTTTTTCCTGTGAGATAAAGGCAAAGGCTTCATATCTTTGAGGATTTAATTTGTGAACACAGAGGTTCACAAATCAGCTTTCACTTGTACAACCTGTGAATTTCAGCATCCTTACCATCAGCTGGTAGTGGCAGCCAGCCTGACCCTGAGACCTTTACCCTCTTTTCTTTGTCCTCTCTACTCCCACATTACTGACTGACCGCTTTCCTCTACAAAAGCATTAATGCACACATTACTGGGGAAACTTTTGCCACCTTATATACTGTCAGGAACTTATTCCCAAATAAGCCCTCTGTCAACTTTTGAACTAGAAATAACTAGAGTTCTCACTATTCATTCTCGAAAACTTTCAACCCATTTTATCAATACAAAACTCTGTCATCTTTGCAAAGACAATGAAAATCCATTTAAAAAATAAATAATGCACTGCAGCATGCAAAGAAGATCCGCATGGTCCCTCTGTAGGGTAAAAAAAGGTTTTGGGATTGCTGTAAGACAAATCAGGTAAAAGCTTTCATAAAATTAACTAGTATTTAACATGATGGAAACATGGAAAACCATGTCGATAAATCTGTACTCTAAAATAGTTATCATTTAAGAGTAAAATTCTCAACTCGAATTTTTCACCAAGAAGGAAATCAGTTCAGTTTAGACCTACAGAAAACTAGAAGAAATTTTAAGACTACATTATAATTTAGTACAGGTATCCTTATGCTCTATAAGAATTTCCAATAATACTGCACATACATAAGGTTGTAAGAACCATTCATAAATTATGAAGTATTTCAAATCAAAACTGTATGCATTAGAAGTGTAATATCCTTCTTCTTCCCTGGTCATAAGGATGCTTTCATTGCATCACAATTTCCAAGATTTATTTTTCTTTTTAATAATGAACATGTCACTTTCTCTGTAGTAGAGATATGAATCAAAGAGAAAGAACAGTTCTGCTAATCCTTACACAAAAGTTAAGTTTATTACACCTAACTTTGCATGTAAGAACCCTTGTGACTATGAAAAAAACATTCTGGAAATAAAACAAGGATCGAAAGTTTGATTTGGATGCAGAAAAGGATCAATTTACAATCTGATAAAGTGGGGATGAAATGCAGATTGTTTCTGGAATGTTTCTCAGTATCTGACTGAAAAGGAAAGTAACAGCACAGGAGAAATTAGCCCACATTCCAGACACAGGGTGAACACTACACAATAATTGCTAATGAATTAGACATAAACCTGTGAGAAATTGCTACATAGTTTAGGATTTTGTCTGAGAAGTAACTGGCATTTTAACATATGTTTTTTGAAAACTGATTAAACAAGAAAAAGAAAAACAACTTGCATGTCTTCTAAAAGAAAAAAAGGAGCTATAAATACCTTCCTTTAGTTTGTGATTATTGTTGCTCTGCTGTTTAAAAAGTGAATTTAAGTCTATTTCATCAAGTTAGTTGTTTCATATACACCTATAGATGCAAAGGATCATTAGGCAGCCCCAAATGATGAGGAAGTCAAGATCATTTTAGAAAGATCATAGATGTGACATATTTGTTATTCCCTTGATATTATTTGCTGCAGAATGACTAACCCAAGAGTTTGCACATCAATGTTTTCATTTTACCCATGAATGCAATTAACCTGCATCATCAATTGTTCAGGGTACAGGCCAAGAAGAAGCCACAAAAAGATATTAATTACTTTTTGCTGTAATTTGCACTTATGCCATCTAACAGTTAAGACTTGCACTTCTTGGATTATAACAGCTTTAACTTACTTATTCAGTTACAGTAACTCATTTAGCAACATTAAGCACTATGCAGGAGGATTAATGTATTAATATTTCATGAAAACATGTGGTTAATTAGGAATTTATTGCTTTAGAGTTAGGGTTTTTTTCAGTTTCGTCTCCATGCTCAGGCTTTGAGCAATGGTTCCTGGGAACCACACTCACTGCCACATAGCATGGGCAGAGCAATACTGGATGCTGTGATGGATTTGATGTTTAAATAGAGCTGCTAGATCAAGTGGTGATGTGACAGTCCTCTAATCATATGTACCAATACACCTGGATTACAACACTTAGGCACGATAAAGGGTATGAGCTGAATAAAGCTGCCACTCTTCCATAACTACAACCGACTACATCCGCACTCACTAAACTGCTCCCTGATGCTTACAGGTCATAGGATAAGCTTAGAGAGCCCCAAACTATGGTTACAGAAGTCACCTGCCACACCCATCCTAGCAGAAATTACTGGCTGTGCATGCCAGTGATGCTGGGCAGAAACAGAAACCTTTCCCTTAGCTGTGCAAATGCAGTTTAATCGCTTTGTAAAACACTAAGTGAGCACAGAAACTTCAGCAAAGAGCAGCTAAGAGCTGCAGTGAGGTGCATAAACCAGGAATTCCCAAGAGTGTTCTAAGACTGTGTTACCGTGCAGCACCACAGTCCTCTACACAGACTGCTGAAATCACTTAAGAATATGTTGCCTCTCTAAAACAAATAGTCAACTTAGTAGTCCTCTGATTTTTCTTTGCAATTTATTTTCACTTGCTTATTCAGGCACTATGAAAACACGAGATCTCCATTAAAGCACATTAAACAGCATTTTTACCCTGACCCCACTAATGAGCTCTGTGTTCGTGTAAAGGATTGTTAGGTGGCAGTGGTTTATCAGGAAAAATAAAAAAGTGATTGCTTTAATGGTTCTACAATCCAGCACAAAGAAATGCTGGTGAAGTTTTTCTCTGAAGTTAAACACTTCATAGACCCAAAACTATAACAAAGGGCGTTTCTGTGTTTATGCATGTGTGTGTATTTGTATGCAAGGCTAGTAGTAGGAAATACTTTCAAGCATTGAAAGTATTTCCTACTACATATCTAGGATGCATAAATTAATATTATAGAGATTTTGTGTACATGCCAGGAATAGTACAAGCAGGAAAAATTATATTAATATGTTTTATTTGATTAGTATTGGCATAAAAAATCACATTACCATTTGTTTCCTTTATGAAATCCAAGACTTAAGTGGAAATCTAACATAATATATTTACACCCAAGGAAAGAAAACACGCAAGTTAGTACTGAAATAACAGTTACAATAAAAATTACAAGAAAATATCTTTTACTTCAAAATATCTGCAGTAAGAATATTTCTAGGTAAAATATGCAAAAAAAGGAAAACATGCTTTCTGATGAAAGCTGTGATTTTAATTTCATCTGTTAATGCAAGATGTCAAAAAAGTTATTACATTTGAAAGAAGAATATAATTATTATATTATAATTATTCTATTACTTTTTTCCTACTCTGTGTACACTTATGACATTTAGACATATTAGATGATTTTAAGCACAACTAATATTTCATACACATTTTTTATTTAATGCAATACAGAACAAAAAATGCAACATTTCCTCCAAATATCTTCTGAAAAACGACCATAATATCACATTAATATTCAAAGCTCTGACATTCAGTATTCAATCGTTTATATCCCTGCTTCCTTTTCAAAAGCAAGGCAGAGGTTCTTGCTATCTTGCTCTAACACCTTGGACCCACGGTAACCTCCCTTCACTCACATGCCACCACTTCACATGACCACTGCAGTTTGTTTATTGACACTTCTATACACTGGGCATCCTGTCGACCTGGCTACTCACCTCTCCAAAGGCTGCAAATCCTCACCCTCCAGACTAAGAAAAACCTGGCATACACTACATTTGCATTCCTTCAGATAATTCACTTTGCCTTGCATGTAGTATTTTTTGCATGCAAGTTTAACCTCAGCAAGAGAGCTCAAGAAGTTCAGTGGAAAATTCTTTCACTTCTTTGACATATGAAAGAATAAATAAAAATACTTAATACTTTTACAAAGTGTAGTCTACATACTAAAACCCAGCAGGACTTTAGCCACCTATCTTACACCTTTATATTGTTGTAAATGAGAATTAGCATGGAGAAAAAAAAGAGGCTCATATTTTTAGCCAATTAGCATCTGACAGATAACATGGTAGGAATTCAGTTTGCAGCCCTAAATTGCAGCAAAGAAAGGGCCTTTGATATCAACATCCCTGAAATATGCCTCAAGGCAAAGTTAATTTTTAAGCATAGTTGAATCAGATGCTAATATGTAACACAGTGCATGCCAGACATTGTTTTTATTATTTTAATCAAGCTACTGTCCTGACAAAAGGCTTGATTAATAAACAAAGTTTGTAGTTTAGAAATTCTAATTTTAAAAAGTGTACTTCTTGTTGGACAGTGTATTTTAAATTCTTTTCAGTTCTGCTGGCTAATACATACAGAATACAGTAACAACAATTCTTTCTACAGGTTAGACAATTTTTCCCAGAAAAACTGACAAATGACAAGAAACAGAGTACAGACATATATTATTCTGCTAAATAAGGCACCCTAAAAATAATGACATATCAGATGCTTTTATACAGAGAATCATTCTAAAATAGTGTCCTCAGCTAAGGTAAAGGCAGGGGGGAAGAGGGACAGAGGAAGAGGAGAACCCCAAAATTTCAAGCATTTCCATTTCAAGAGATTAATTCATTTAGAAGATACTATAAATACTCCAAAATTCATTACACACAGGCTACATACACTAAGAAGAAAACACTGTGTAAAACTACCCAAAATATTTGGCTCAGATTCAAACTCTGATTTATACATTAGATCTCAGTGGTAGGGAAATTATTTTCTCTGTGATCAGATGCAGTGTTTTCATTAGAAATTCAATACTTTCTGTTTTCCACTGTAAAAATGGTCCAATCATGAATGTATTTGGTTTGCATGGCCAAACTTTGGTAGCAGGGGGGCTACAGGGCTGCCTGCTGTGAGAAGCTGCCAGGAGCTTCCTCCACATCCAGCAGAGCCAAGCCCAGGCAGCTCCAAAGGCACATGTGTCACTGACCAAGGCCGGGCCAATTAGAAATGTGATAGCAGACTGGCCCCTTCTCCCGGGCTTCTGATGGATTTCTGCCTCCCTAAGGTCCTGCAAGGTCACAGCTGCTTCATCATGATCTTCACCACAGCCTGCAGAGGAATCTCAGCTCTGGTGCCTGAAGCACCTCCTGCCCCTCCTTCTCCACCGACTTTGGTATCTCACATTTTGTCACTCTGCTTTTCCCTGGCTGCAATTACATCTGTGCAATAACTTTCTTTTCCTTCTTAAATCCATTATCACAGAGGAGTTACTCTCAATTCCTGACTGGCTCAGCCTTGGCCAGCAGTGTGTCTGTCCTGGAGCCAGCTGACAGTGACTCTGCTGGACATGGAGGAAGCTTCTGGCAGCTTCTCACAGAATCCACCCCTGTAGCCCCTCCTACCTAAACACAGCCATAAAAACCAATACAACTAAAAAGGAAAACCAAAAAAAGGTAAAGGTTTGGATACGCCATTAAAAGGTTTCCCAAAAAAAACCCTTTATAAACATCTGCTAGTTCAGCTAACCCATTTTCTTCCATGTCTCCCTTCATTTCAGGGTAAATCAATAAACTATCTTCAGCTAGAATACTATTCCTGCGAAACACAAATTGTTAAAACATTGAACATCTATAATAAAACTAAAGTTCTAAGTCTATATCATACCTGAAAATGCAATTTTCAATAGCTCCCAGCTTGTTTTCTCAACATGCAGAAACAATTTTCATCCATTCTTATTCCCAAACACATTTTCAAGAGATACACAAACTATCCACAGCTCAGTTCTACTATTATGATAGAGCATCACACAGTGTCAATTTATACCAGGAGTTGAGATCACGTGTTTTCACTTACATGTTTAATAAAGCCCCATCACAAGGTGTTGGCTTAAGAGAGAACTATTTACTGAATAAGTGAAGTCTAGAAACACTTTGTTCATTTAAGCTCATTGACTTTATAGAAGTTTTATATTTTCAATAACATTAAGGAGTGTATTTGATGGGTAATTCATTCTCATAGCTCTACATTTATAGATATCTCAGTTTATTATCCTGTTAATAAGACCACTACAGCAATGGTCAATGGTTTATTTGAATTGGGCAGCCATTCTCAGTGAGATATTCATCCCAATAATATCATCCGTACTTAATTCAGCTGGCCTCTCAAAGGAGAAGTCATTCTCAGAAAAAGATCAGGAACATTTCCTCAGCAGCTTATTGCCGAGGTATAGTCCTAAGACTTGATGAGTGCATTTAAAACAAAACTATGGATATCGTGGTCACAGATATAATCCCCTATACAGTGTGTCTATCAACATTCTATGTCACATTCTGACTTAGAAGCCAACAGCATTTGATCACATTTCAATATTCTTGATTTGAATAATTCATACAATTAAATATAGTTTCTAAATACTTATGGAAAACACAAACACTCTGGGATAGGACTAGCAAGAAAGGTGAAAGCTTAGTCAGGAATACACATTGCATTTTACAAACACAGCAAACGTAAACAGGCTGTTCTATTATGCAAATTCAATTAAGTTTATATGCTTTCAGTTGCTGAACAAAATAAAAGCATCTAAGAATATGTGCTGGTGACATTCATGCAGGCTATAGATAAAAATATTTTGCCTCAATCATTGCAGAGCTAACTGGTGGCCACAGGACCTCCTGCTGGTCATCTATGAAAATAGTGATGAGAATATTAGAGAGTATAAGCATCATGACATATACCTACACTACTGAAATAATTAAACAATCCCCCTTTCCATTAAAGTACAGACAGTTCTGAAAAACTCTGCTGCTTAGATGTATGACATTCACTCCTGACAACAAATGTGTATGAATTACACATTTAGTTTACCAGAAGCCTGACTAAATCAAATCTCTGCCTCACCTGGGCTGTCCTCAGCACTGGGCACTAAAAAGCTCAAGAATGTGATGATGGAATCCAAGAGTAGCTCTTGAACAACAAACAGAAATGCTGTTGGATTTTCCCTTGACATTTTCCAGTACTTGAGTATTTTGTGGTCAAAGCTTGCCCCCAAGATTTTTGAAATGGCAAGTTCCACTTCCATTAAGCTCTTTGTGTGTTAATAGTTTCATTGTTACATTATCCACACATACAGTAACTGTAGACATCAAAACACTAACAGAAAATTACAGGAGAGATTTTTACATGCCTTTTTTAACATTGGAACATGTTTCCTTAAAGACATTTTCATTTTATAGACCATACTGGATATAGTTGTAAACATCTATATACCGCCCTTAAGTTCAGTCCTTCCTTGCCAATTCCATCAATTTGTTCAAGGAAATATGCAAAGGAGGTAAAATAGATTAAATTTCATCTTGCCAGGCAAAGTGCTTGTTCACAGGTATAGATCTGTATGTTGAAAGGAACAAGTTTGTCTTGGAACTGTTCCTTATCTCATACAGCCAGAGGAAAAAAAATACAAAAAAAAGGG
>VZTB01000019.1:1309-87287 GCA_013397245.1 Thryothorus ludovicianus | reverse complement strand
AAAAAAAAAAAAAAGAGGGGGTGTGAAATTAACTTTGTGGATTATTGTAGGTTTAATTTTTTTTTCCTTTACTGAGTTGTTCTGTGAAATGCAACACCACAAAATTCCTCAGGTTTGCACAACATGAAAAACCACAGAAGAGATTTTCTGGAAATCATTCTTTGTTTGAAGGGACAAAACTGAGGTTGGCTAATGCTGTTGCAGTCAATAACTTTAGGGGTCGGTGTAGTCCTAGCAACAGCAGCTGCTGATTTCTCCATAAGAAGCCACAAATGAAGCAAGGCAGAATAGTCCAAAGCCAAAAACTGACTACAGCTTTAATACTACCTTTACATGCCTCTAGTAACAGCAGAAGTTCCCAAACAGACTCGTAAGTACTGGAGTATCAGTAGTCCTGACGAGCAAGGGTTCAGCCCACTGGTCAAGGTGAGTGTCTCCTTCCCTCTGCTCAGCACTCGTGAGGACACAGAGGAGATGGAGACAGATCCTTCTTGATAAGAATGGTGGCAGGACAAGGGGTAGTGGTCACAGGCTGAAGCACACATTAGGTTTCCCAGATAGGTTATGCAATCTCCATCTTTGCAGATACCCAAAACTAGAAAACAGCACCCAGAGAAGTGTGATCTAATCAGCCCTGGGTTGGACTAGATGATCTGCAGAAGAGACTCCTCCAGCCTAAACTTTGATTCTGTGCAATTTGCTACCAAAAAGTGTGAAGACACATCAATGGTGAAGCAAATCATTGCCAAGTAAAGGGAAACCTAAGATAGAGCTAAGGTGGTTGATTGGGAGCACATAGACATGTTGTGAAAGATGGTGCTGGGCAAGATAACATAACATGAAAGTAGGAGAGAGAGAGGCAGTGACCACCAAAATGAGAGTGGTGTTAACATACTGTTCAAAGAGAGTATTTATTGAATAGAAGTATAGATAAAGTCTTGTTAGGGCAAATGTGGAGAAAATTGAGTAGAAAACAATAGCGGAAAAGCATGGTTCAAAACTACCTGGTTTTGCACTTCTATATTGATGCTGAAATAAGAATACTTGTTTATAACCATCCCATGACCAAGTGTGAGTTTGACATTTTACTGCTAAAAAAATTATTTTGTATTCATTAACATTTTCCTTTAAATTTCTCATTTGCCATACAGTGACTCATATTTTTCAATTTGGAGCCAAAATGAGACATTTTAAAATTCAGATGTAGGGTTACATGTTTCACTTTTTTTTTTCCTTTTTTGTACATCTGTACATCTTCATCACTTATTCAGCATCTTCAAATAAAAATAGTAACTCCAGTCAAGCAAAAATTTTAACGTGAAAATAAAATCAAAAATAAAGAAGAAATCATTGACAATAAAAAAATTAAAGTTTGCTAAAGCATTTTTTATCTTAATATAATTTTTAAAAAAGTTTTAATTCTTCATATTTTCATAAACTGTTTCTACCTTGGCTTCCTAAACAGCTTTTACTGTGTTGTTGTGAGTTTGTCTGTTTATGTCTCCTGCACGATATCTTGAATCTATCAGCAAATTTCCTCCATATTTGAAGTAAAGCAGTTAGGGTTTGATTTCCGTGACAGTTCTGCACACCACAGGTCTCCATGGCCTCATGAAGCTGTGGAGCCTTGGCTTCTGAGGATCTGATTGCAGTGTGCTCTGCTGAATGGCAGCCAAAAGGTGGGAGCCAGTTTGTGTGCCAGCACACTCACATAAAAAAATGAAGGCCCACTTATTTATGGCCTGCCAGTAACAGAAGATGGGAAACAAGATCCTGGACTAGCCCCAAGTTCAGGAGTGAAATTTTACTTCTTGAACAGCCATTTATGAGCCTAAATATCCAAAATATCTGCAATTTGAACAGCAGCACCTTAGGTCTTTAGTACAAAGAGAAACCATTACTAGGAATCTGTCTGTCTCCCAGATTCTGGAAAGAAAAATTACCAAAACCAGTCCATTCATAACTAGAATGTCTGGTCTCTGTACATAATATATAATATTCAATTTTATAATTCCTTAAATTATGTACCTCGAATTCATTCCAAGGACACATCAAACTGTGATTGTAACTAAGCAGCAGAACAGAAAATATACTTCCTTTACAATTTGCTGTAGATTCTTAACGGTATTGTCAGAATATTTAAGTCTGCCTGGACTTCAATTAGACAATACCTACCTCGGCAAATATTATTATTATGATGTGTAAGATTTATTCAATGAAGTCAATTATAATTACATTGGAGAATAATAGCACATGGCACTTTCAATACCAATGGTATTTCAAAAGCATCCATAATAAATTTCTAGACATAATCCAACTGATTTCCTGTCTTTGAAATAGGATTTTCTTCTTTTCTGAAGGTGAAAAACCTATTTCCAATTTTTAGGTTCAAAACTGAGTTAGACAGTATTTTTAATGCAATTTTTTTCTTAGTATAATTAAAACCACAACTATCTTCCAATAAACATTAGCAATGAAAAATGAGAGATTTATTAACATCTTAATCTCCAATTATGTTTTTCCAGCCACAGTTTTTCTCCTAAGTCATCTGTGAGGAATATACATTCTTCTGCATTTTAAAATGTCCCTAGGGCTGGCCTAAGTACTGAGGATCCTATTGACAAAAGCAGAACCTTTCTGTACATCTGCTTATACCTTTCTGTACATTTACTTAATTTAAGATCCTGTGTATTGAATTACTCCAGTCCTACAACATTTATGACTTGTTAATTACAGTCTTCTTTTGGCTTCCACTCCACTCCCATCTTCCTGAATTCAGGCCATTGGCAGCCAACCCTTGGCCCATGTGAAAAGCTCTTCATATACAGAATCAGTGAAAAAAATCAGTGACAATGCTTTGTGCTGGTTTTGGTTGGGGCAGAGTTAATTTTCCTCATAGAAGCTGGTATGGAACTGTGTTTTGGATTTGTGCTGAAAACAATGTGGATAACACAGGGGTGTTTTCATTATTGCTGAGCAGTGCACAGAGTCCATTCCTCCATTCCTTTTCTGCTCCTCATCCCACCCAGCCAACAAGGATGGAGGTGCACAAGGAGCTGGAAGAGAACACTGCTGGGACAGTTAACCTGCACTGACCAAAGGGATATTCCACAGCATATGGTGTCAGCCTCAGCACAGAGAGCTGGGGGAAGAGAATGGGGAAATGTTTGGAGTGATGGTATTTGTCCTCAGAAGTCAGCATTACACTTGATAGAGCCCAGTTTTACTGGGAAACCTGCCTGTCCATGGGAAGAGGCGAATAAATCCTTGCTTGGCTTTGTTCCATGCACAGTTTTTGCTTTACCTATTAAACTGTTTTTTAGTCAACCTGTGAGTTTTCTCACTTTTACTCTTCCAGTTCTCTTGCCCATTCTGCCAGGGGTGTGAACAAATGGAACCATGGGACTTGGTTTTTCTCTGGAGTTAAATCACATCAGACTTCCAGAGAGTTTCAGAGGTATATGTCCATTCATCTTGGTGATTTTTGCACTCAGTATTAGTGAGACAAGCATTTTAACATTGTTTTATGTTTTGTGATTTGCAACAAGTATTCTGGTTTTTGCAGCACTAGATTTGGCATGGCCTACTAAAATCCTTGAAGTAAAAATACATATAACTTTTCCACAGGAAGGAAGTCCAAAAGCCTCTATTAATCTCATGTAAGAATTTTAAAAAAGAAAAGGCAAATATGAATAACTCTGATTTTCAGAAGTTTCATGTTGCCCAGGCATGATTTATATATTGGAAAGAGCATAAACAATATTGTCTACATGGAGAAGTCATTCTTTTTCAGAGAACAAGCTGAAATTTTTGTCAACTATCTCATAAAACTTCATCCTCATAATTGTTCTAGGAAAACATAATAAGTCTTATTTAATTGAATTCACTAGTCCTGCTAATACTGACTTTTTAATGAATTGTCTTATTAATAACTTAAAGAAAAGCGTTACTATTTGCTAATCCTCTCTAAAGCTACGAACCATTATACAGAGCCATTCGTACTGGCAAGTGACTCTGATTCTAAAAACAACTTTTTCAAAATTTTACATTAATTACTTATCTATCTACATGATTTACGCTTTATGATTTGTTTTGCAGCCTATAAACTGCTGTAATAAATGTGAATGAGACCATTAGGATCATTGGATATCACAGTAGAGCAGTTCCATGATGTACCCATGTGCTAATTTCAAAAAGGCGTCAAATTAACAACAAAGAATAATATCTACATTCCCCTTTATGAAATATTAGTAAAATAAAAAATATTTCTCCAGGAATTTCTAAAAAATCTTGCTGAATTTACAAAACCCAAAGAATATTTAGAATAAAAGTGCCGCAAATGAAACTCTAAAGTGCCCTTGTATATCTACCCAGCTTTTTAGCTTGATGTTTCTGTGATGCACTTAATGATTCAAAATACTACAAGGAGCTGAGGTTGCTAAGGAAATCATCTCCTATTCAAAATATTTTTGATTTTTTTTAAATTATGACATAGAAACCTTTCAATCTTCTTAAGACAATGCTGAAAGTTTTCATTTAGTTACTATAGAAATCCAATTTTCTTGGTAGGGAATTTCATTCTGAGCCCTTGACTCTGTTTTGCTAGTCTGTACACTTTCCCCTTTACTTTGTTGTATGCAGATCAAGCACTCTTTTTTCTCTCCCTCCCAAATATGCACCACACAACTACAGTTTATCACCAATATCATCTCTGTTTTGGTGAGATACAGAGACTGAAATCATTAATGAGAGCTTTCCTGAGTTAGTTACTCTGCAGCCATGGAGAAACACTTTATAAGCAATAGAGTTGGTCAAACTCACAATAACTGTTATGGAGCAATCCTTTACTGAATTTTTACAGCTCTTCTGAAAGTCAGGAGAGGTACTGAAACATCAGAGTGATAGAAAGTTTTCACTTATGCCTTGCCTCAACATTTATATGACATGCTCATACATTTCCCCAAAACTCTGTAAACTGCTGTAGATCACAGGAATCCCTTCCACAGGAAAAACCCACAATGTGCTGCTCTCCTGATGCAGCCCACAGGCACCAAAGGGCAGACCACAGTGAAATGTGGAAGAAATTCTGCAAGAAATGTTACCATTAGGAAACAATGGGGCATTTCTCTGTGATACCATGAGGTATCATGGGAGCTCTTTAAGCACAAGCTAATCTCAGAAAGACAAAAAAAATCCCAGTTTCTTAGGAAGTCTTAAGGTTTTGTTTTTTACCTAGTTCCACACAAAATCTTATTGCATCCATTTATAACAGCATAACATTTATTATTCATCTTCCATTTCTAACAGCATAATGTTTATTATTTTTCTTTCAGAACAGAACATCTCCAAGCTCTTCATCATTTGCTTGAAAATATTTTGAAAGCAGTAAGGCTTATGAGTAAATGTGTGCTCTGGGATAGTGCTTTATTTTAATAAATGAAAGGAAGTGTCTTTGTATGAATTTCCGTGATACTGAATGCAGGGAGCAACATATTGTCACTTCAAATTACTGTAATCCAAAGGTATTTACAGACTTCAGTCTGAGTGCCTTCACACACTAAGCACGTCACAATTCCAAGATTTTCTGCAGTATTAATAGTATTCCCTAGGACCTTCCTAATTGTGTACATCAAAGGTAAAAGTTTCTCTTAATTTGCAACACACTTTTGAGTAGTGGATTAAAAAACAGGTCCAGTTCATGTCTATTTACAGCCTACTCCAACTGATCTTTCTAGTTTCTAACAGCTGCTATAATAAATTGTGTGTTGCATCATGCTCCTAACCTCTAGAATTTTCAGCTGTAGAGGTAGGCATTGTCATCAGTATTTTACTTTTTATTTCAACTGCATGATTTGACTAAGTTTCTTAGTCTTTACCCTTCATTTTACCTCTGAAAACAAAAGGTATAAAAGGGATTTTAGGAAGAGATTAAAGTATTTAGTCTTCCAGAGAGCATTAATAGTAATTTATCACCTTACTTCATGTGAAATTCAAACATCTATGAATCTCTTACCATATCCCAAAGCACAAATAGTGACAGGAGGCAAAATAAAAAATCACCCAAACTGCTACAAAACATTTTATCTCAAACTATGTGTGATGTAATGTCAAACACCTCATTTACCATCTTATCGTCACCAGCAAGTAAATTAACCCAAGGGTCACTAAAATCCAAAGGCTTTTCCACACAGAATCTGACACACCAGCCAGGACTACAAACACTATTTTCTTCAATATTATTGAGATAGATCTTTGTCTTTTTTTGGAAAAAATATTAAATTTTAATATCTAGATAGCAGAATTGATAAAGAGAAGAGATTGTTCTCTTTATGCCTATTCAACAATGGCTAATGGAAGAAAAACTGGGGGAGAAAATCCAAAAATTGTCTCCTTAGCTGAAATCAGAGCATTTACAAAAACTGGATTTTGTTGCAGTTTAAAGTAGGTTAAAAGTTCTGGCCTTTAACTGTCAAATTATTCTGTTCAACATCATCAGTTTGTATAATAGCATAATAAAATGTCTAAATTTTAACATACAACACAGATTTTTTTTTTTTTATAGAAAGATACATTGTGATTAATCTAACTTAAAAAAAGTAATCTAAATTTTCCTAGCAAAAAGATTTAAAAAATGTTAGGAATTGTTCACTGGAGAGGCAGGAGAGGCTGGAGAGGAGCAAACCAAGACATATTTCAGTGTCTTCAAGTCTTTTCAAATTATTTCTTCTCTCCCTGTATTTAGTCTGTTCTGCAGATACTGTGGTAAAAAAGTTATGTTAGGACATAATTTAAACAGTGTCTTGGAAAGTGAGTGAAAGGAAAAGAAATACAGTGAAAATGTCAGACAACTCCAGGAAATCAAGTAACACAAGAAACTATTTTTGAAAGCGAGAGCTACAGTGAGGTTAATTGTGCAAGACTGAAGAGTCACACACACTGCCGCTTAGCTTTTGTTGTTTCTGGGCAGAACTACCTTAGTTTCTGGGAGATATCTCAGCTCTAGTCTCTCTCTAAATGCCTTCTCCCTTTCCCAAAGAAATAGAATTTTCAGTTCAAACACCAGCAGTTTGTCCCTCAATTTGATCCATAAATGCCTCAGGACAAACCTGATGAAACAGACAAAACTTTCTGAATCACCCGGGGCGCATTTAGAAATCCACAAGGGAAATGTCAGTGAACAGTCTAGAATCAAACATGGCTGCTGGATTTACATAATGGTTTCAATGGCTTGTGAAAACCTTTTTATAAAAGTTTTTGAAAGAGAAAAAAAGAATTGTAACATTGTATTTCCAACTTAATCATGAATCAGCTGCTTCTACAAACACAAGGAATTTCTTCTGTCAAGGTAATCTCTACTCCTTTATTCCTCACCATCCTAAAGCATTGGATGAAACTTTAGTCACACATTTCAAATTTCCATATTAAGAAGCTGGGATATGCCCTGACAAGTAACATACACATACAGCTGTAAAATTAAGACTAGAAAACTTGCAGGACACGGGACTTTTACTGGAACAATATTGACTTACACAGCTTCCTGAGGGCCCTTCCAGCCCTGTTTTTCTGTTATTAAATATGGTCATGCAGAACACAAGTAATTTTCTCAATGTTTTCTTATGAAACTCATTGCAGCTTTAGTTTGGTTTTTTTTTTGTTTTCTGTAGCTGCTGAAAATGTTCAAAGATGTGCTAATTCTTAGTTGTGGGCAGGATTGGTTTGCTCCACATATCCATTGCAGCAATGAGTTCCAGACTTATCCAAGTCTGGAACCTGATATACCCCTGCCAGAGGGCTGGAAGTGCTCCCTGGGGATCTCAAGGCAGGACAACATTGCATGCAGACAGGTACTAACCCTGGCATCTTACATTTCTTCTTCCCAAAAAACAAAATAATAAAAAGTAGAGATGAAAGAAATCCTGAGAGGTTACACAGCCCATTTCTACATCCCAAGATGAATAAGAGACACTCAAACCATTTCCTCCCTGAATGTTTTGGGAAGGGATTTCCTCTTTGTCATCAATTATCCATTCATCTCAATAATCAAGATTTCTTGGGGAAAACCTCCTATGTCCTGGCACAGGACACATCTTAGCTCTGCAGACTGGAGATCATGAATCACATATTTCTTTGGGAGAGAAGACAGGGATATTATCTGTGCACACTTTGCTCTTGGGTGAAGCACATAGATTGCAGGCTGTACACAGAAGTATAAAGAAAGCTGAAATATCAAAGACAGATGTGAAGCTGTATAAACCTTAAATGACAAGAATTAATTCTTTTGTGTGTTTTATGGTTTGTTTTTGTTTGGGTTTTGTTTTGTTTTTTGGTTTTCTGATTTTTTTTTTTGCTGAGAGTCTTTGGAATCACCAAAAGCAAATAAAATCCAGACCTTAATCCTATTGTCTATATCATTGTTAATCTTAGATGATTAAGATTTAATATACCACAGTGTGTTCATTATAATAGGAGAGGTGCTCGAGAGAGCTGTAGACACCCCACCAGCTTTCTCTGGTACTTGAAAATGTGAAACACAAAAAGGCTGTCAGAAAATAACCAAGGAGCCTTCCAGAGGAATTCTGAGACTTCTGAATAGCGACCATATAAGACGGATTTTAATTTCTTCTATAGTTTCAGTTTTAAAGATAAAGAGCACAGTGGAAACCAGACAGGACACCTTTGAAGGCTATTTCAAAATACTCCTGAAGACCTAATAGTGGAAGATTTTACAGCATAATAAAAAGTCAAAATTTTAACTACAGACCATGCATTTTCAGAGCAGAGAGCTGCCAAGGTATTTGCGACTCACTTTGTCATGTCAGATAACAGCTCACATGAGCCAAGGTACACACCTGTTTAAATGCTGGCAGAATCACAGCTTTAAATTCTAAAAATGCAACTAAATATCAGCAAAATTTAATTTATTTTGATTATAACAAACTTGACATTTCTTCCAACGTGGAAAGAATGACAGTCTTGTAGTAAAGGCAGCAGTCTCAGTCACTGGGGTTTTATAGTTAAACAGAATACAGGCTTCCCATGAGATTTCTGATTGAAATTCATAAACATGATAAAAAATTTGCAACACTCACTTCTTAAATTCATATATATACACACCTTCTTTAGAATCTCTTTTGTTTAATGTGTAAGAAAAGCCAGGTTTAAGTTAAGCAGGTCATATAGCAGGACACTACCAATGCTACAGTCTAATGCATCTCACCAAATCCTCAAGTTTTTTTGCCTATCATCCTTTATTCTATACTTAGATTCTAAATTGTTTGTCAGATCATTATTTGGTCTTTCTAATATAGTGTGTAAAGGGTGAAATTCTAGCTGATCATAGAATGTTCTGTATGCTAGGAAATGGTAAAAAAATGAAAAATATAATATGTGATTTACTATGGAAATCTCTGTCAAGTAATTCTCACCATATAATTTGTAGTCAAGCACAGCACTCTGGCTTCTGAACAGTGGAAAGTGTTTTATATTTTATTTTAAACATATTTTATTTCATGATTTTTTTATTTAATGTTTGTGTACATCTTGAACAGCAAAACACAATGAAAAGCTTAAGTATTATTTTCAGCCTTTTATCATATTTTGTTTTATCATTCTAGATGCTGTAAAGATTTGCCTGCTGAAAAGACACTAAATTTATTCTTGTCTTTTTCTATATACTATTTGTGCTTAGTGGAATGTAGCTAAACCCATGAGTGCAAATATTAATATTTTCTAAAACACTTCAGATAAGAAACAAGTCAGAAAAGGACAATATCTGGGAAACCATTCATATGCAACCCTCAGACAGTCTATGAACCAAAGAGCGGTTTGGGGCAGTAAAGCTGGGTGACTTTTGGTCAGTCTGCTGAGAAAACTGCTGAGATGACCGAAAGGAAGTGAAAAAAGAAAAGTTATGTGAGTTAGAAAGCCTAAAACACAGCCAAAAAAAAAAAAAAAGAAAAGGTAAGAATTAGCAGTATGAGAACTCAAGAGAAAAAATACTGACATTTAAAGGTTTAAAATGCTAAGAAATAATGGAGAAGTAGAAGATGGCATCTCAACAAGATCAAGGATCAAGCTCAATCTAAAAGCAAAGATTATTGACCTCTCCTCACCTGAACAGCAAATGCAATCTCATCAGATTGGTGAGTATATAATGCTTGTCTGGTAATATTAATCCTTACCTACAAGCTCACTCGTCCTTGCTATCTACAGTGTGCTTACTCACAAATAAATGCTCTGCACTCTTCAGTTGTTTAAAGCCCATCCTTAAGTTCACAATAAAAAGAACATAAGGAATAAAAGTTGTCAAAGTGAATCAGAAAAAAAGGGTTACAAATTTAATTATCTTTTTAAAAAAAGACAAAAAAAGGAAAAATAGCTCCACAGAAAGAGGAGGAGGGCAGGAGAGTTATGGTTATAGTACCACAAGCCTGGTAAGTCCTGAAGTCATTTTCATATGCAACATGCTACCAGAAGCCTTCATATCCCCACTGAATAGATTATGAAATATGCCATCTCTTAGAGTTATTGTGCTCATTCCATATAGAATCTATGCACAGAAACTTTCACATACAAAAACTACATGAACATAAGATTGACATATAAAGAGGCAGGAAGAAATAGGGTTTTCATAGTAGAAAATTATCCCAGTGTTTTAATCAAACTCAAAGGGTGGCCTGGATGTTACTGAGTGGAAGCTTTCTAACCAGCTTCAGCAGTAATGTTTATATTGTCTTTGGCTTGCCTAGATTCAAGCTTCAATTTATCAAGACAAGTGCTGTGCATCAGCATCATGCATTCTGCCTTCACTCCCAGGCTCAAGAGAATAGAGCACAATGCAGAGGACAGTCCCCAGCAGCACAGTGCAAATTGCACTCTTGGCTGGCATCTTGTGCCTCGTTCCCCCACAAGACTCTCCAAACACATCCCCTTGAGAGGGGGATGCAGCTCATCGTTACAGTGTCTGTGCTAAATTTCTTTGCAGGAGCTTTGTACCAGCTGCTGATGAGTGATCAGCAGCCCTTCACTAGAGAAATCAAGCCTGTTTCTTCCTGTGTGCTGAGGCCAAGGGCAGCAAAAGTCTCACATAACCCTCTGGCACTGGAAGGCACTTTGTGCACTCCAGCAAAGGGATGTCTGTCCGTTAGTACATTTTACAGGAGACAAGAAAAGTGAGAACTATCCTCCTGCCTTCTGCTCAGTGTCACCTGTGAAATCTGCAACTCTGGCACATAATGTTTAAAATCCTTTTCTAGTTCAAAACAAGACATCCTCGACTCCCTAGATTTCGGTACTTCCTTGAGACTAGCATGGAAAAACACATCACTAAGTCAGAGAAATAGGCATTGTCATGCAGCACATCTTCCATCCCTGCACATTTATGTCAAAGATGATGCTATTCACTCCCCAGCTGGCTGTCAAAAGGTGCTCAGCTTCCAATCCACTGCCCACTGAAGGCATCTATTCAAAATCATCATAGTATTCAGGCTAACTTCTTCAAGCTTACTGTCCTTGCTGTTAGCTTCACAAGTGGAGAGTTTTCACCACAGGTAATGTGTCTGCTCCTGCCACTGCTGGCCTCCAAACTTCACTGATTTGCAAGCAGATGCTGACTCTGCATGGGGGTAGGAAAGATGGGCATGTTTAGCTGGCCACCTCCAGTGGAGTGAATTTCACACTAACACCTGGAGACCAGAATCTTGACAGACAAATAGCACATTTTGGTCCCACACATTCTCCTGCTAAAACTGAGATGGTGTCGAGTTCTTCCCTATTTTTCAGCTGAAGAAGTATAGTCTGAAGGAACTGTGTGATTCAGCTCCAGAACAATTTCTGGTCTGTAGGGGTAAAGTGGAAATCTAATGTGGTCTTCTCCTACCCACCAGGGTTTGATGCTCTTTTGTGGTCAAATTTATTCAAAATATAACTCATGGGAAATACTCAACAATCTGGTACTAAATAATTTGTCTGTCTTTCTAGAGCTTAGACCTTTGTCTTATCTATGTCAGATGAATGAGCCCACACTGGGCACATTGTTCTCCAAGAGATAATGTTTTGAAATGAATCTGCTAAATACAAGGAGGAATAAGGCAGTCTCATACAAGTTTCTGCACAATCTCACTAAATTATAAATAACATATGGATTCAGATACCATGAATATTTGCTCTCCTGACACATAAATACATACATTTCCTTACTCAGAGAGGTTAAAGCAGATGTTTCACCTAACCAAGACAACCATTTGCATACCTCAGTAACGCATGTTGTAGACAATGGATGCAAAACCAACCACACATAAATCTCCAGTATTTACAAATTACCTACATTTCAATACTGGCCCTTCTAAGCAGTTTTCATGTTCTAGAATATCTGGATTAATACAGAGAAAGGAAATGACATTTGGGCTTAAAATTCACATTGGCCCTTTCTCCATCTATGTAAATGTTTGCATTATCAGAGTCTCATACACAAGCAAACAAATTCACAAAATGATTTCTGTGGAGTTGCTTAAATTGCTGCAGATTTTTCTGAAGAGTACAATATATACACAAGATCTAGGAAATATGGACTATACTTAGACACAAGTAAAACCTGTCTCAATATGCATAGGGAAAAAAATGTGTTCTCTAATGTACAGATGCCACCTATAAATAATATCTTTTAAATTATACCATCTTCACCAGAAGCATCAATTATGAACAAAAACATATAATTACAAAAATCAGTTGGCACTAATCTATAAGAGCAAGCATGTGTTTCAAAATTTCTACCAGCTACAAAAATTTTCCTTTTCATCAACAATAAAACTAAGTTTAATAATTCCAAATCTCAGACATTTTGATATATTGTGTAGGTCTTAGTTTGTAAATATAAATACATTATACTTCCACAATATATGTCTGATCTATGTTAATAATGAAATACAATCAGAAGTAGGGCCAAATGAAATACTATATTACAAAGAGGAATTATTTTTGCACATTTCTCACATTTAGAAATGAAAAAAAGATTTGTAATAACCTTACCCCTAAATATGAAGGAAACAATAGCATCATTTTCTCTTATTTGCAATAAACTATCAGGCTGTTACAAAAAAAATAAAAATAGTGTTGATAGTCAAAGAATGGAAGTTTTCCAAGGCTACCCTAGTCATCCAAGTAATTTCTGTCATTAGATAAGGCAAAAAGTTAAATTAGGAATATTAACCGCTTTTGTAGGTTTGAACTCTGTGACTTTAAGATTCTAACTTTTAAAAAAGCATGTCCCCCCAGTTATGTCCACATCAATTATTAGTTCTGTACTATCACAAATGTGTTTTCAAACCCTTTGCATTATTAATTATTTTTTTCTGTAGATGACAGTGCTGTTCTAGAGAGCAATTTCTAGCAGGTGCCTAAGTGTTTTCCTGAGTAAAAAGGAACTGTTACAGTGGTTCAGGTTTTATAAATTAAAGAAAGGAAGACAGACAACCTTTAAGTTCACTTGTGAGGACAGGCTCATAATTGTCACTAACCTGAATGTTTAAAAGCAGGAGGAAAAACTCACAGTATACCTCTAAATTTTCAAACTGGTAAAGCAGAAGTTACTGTTTCATATAGAGAGAATTGAAAAAATATTTTCTTACTGAAATATATTAATATTCTACATATTCTGACCAACGGTGATTTACTCTTTAGATATAAAGCACTAGAACCTAGTAAGTGAGGGAGGGAGCAGATGAATATTAACCATTGTGTGCCTTCTGAAAACTGGGATCTGTTACTGCCCATTACCCCTCTAAGTAACAGCTGTCCTGTTTCCAGCTGCAGGCAGAGAAAAACAGATGTCTCATGTGACAGAAATGTCTGGAAATGTGGATGACTGTCTTTTGTTGCTATTGCTCCATGGTCCAGCATGGGGAAGTTGCGCAACACTTGTTACTCAGAGAAGCAGAAGCTTTCCCTTCCACATCCTTCCTCTGGGAGGGAAATAGCAGCAGGGAAGGCTGGTCCCAGCCCTTCCATGGAAGAAACACCCCAAAACCTGGCTCATCCTTCACCTCAGGCAGGGACATTGTGTTTCTGTGTGGCAGCCTTCCCCAGAGCCATCTCCAAGAAAGCAAATCTCTTCAATGGGCTGCTTTCTGACCTCTGTGAGTTAGGGACAGATAATGGGACTGTTCAGGCTGTGTTTGGGAGGGGAATAGGATGTCTTAACTACATGAAAGATAACTCCAAATCAAACTTACAGCTAGTAAAAGAGAGACATAACTATGTTTAGTTATCAATTTACATCACTCCAATTTAAGGTTCTTTGTATATCAAATAAAGATGAACAGAGTAATTTCCAAAGTTTTCCGTGTTTGTTCAGATAATTTCAAATTTCCAGGGCAATTTTCAAATTGATACCTATCTCTTAATTAGTAGTAAAATGTATTTTAATAGTTTCCATTCAGTCTGTTTTTAAATAAGTAAAACAGAAGTCAGGATCCTTTTAAACAGAAGGATAAGAAGATTTAATGCAATTTTCTCATCAGACCCTACTTTCCAGTCCACAGGATAACCCTAAATCTTCTGACAAAGCCAAACTTTTCACAGTGAAACTGATGGAGTTCCAAAGACCCTCCACAGATGGGTTTCTCCCATTTGCCATCAGCCTGCTCTCCAATTGGATGTGCAACCTCTCTTCCTTTGCAAGCCTGAAGGCATTTTGACTGTTACAGTACTTGGTAAATCTTTAAAAAAACAGCTGGGACACCAGAAATGAAACACATTAATTTCTAACACATTACACATGCAAAGGCTCTAAGTGTAAAAGAGTCAAATACTTCTGACAGTCCATCTCCCCTGACTCAAAGCCTTAACCAGATCATGTTTTATTGGGATATAAAAGGGCATATTACTGGAGAAGAGATGTTGTAATGTGAAGCAAACTTGTTGCTTGAAAACTATGCAGTGACATTTATTTTACTGATTCATGTAAGAAAAGTGAGAAGAATTATTGAGGGGAAAAAATATTTTAGTAGGAAGGAGGAGGCTTACCTTGAAATGGATAGGAAATAAAAGCAACTCTGTTCAAGATTTCTGTTTTAGTTGGCTCTGAGGATAGTGATATGGGGGAGTCCAGAGAGAAAAATAACAACTGACACACTCTCTGGATTGCTTGTCTGTATGTTATAAGATTTCAGACATTGAATCATCTGTCCCTCAAACTCACAGTATTGGGGCAAAACTCAAAGACAACATTTGTTATACTAGAATCAGTAGCAGTTTTAAAGGTACCACATGAGAAACAAGAAGGCTGGAAGCAGGCAAAAGGTTGTGAGGATACACAGCCAGGCTAGCTGACCAAACTGGTGGAAAGGATATTCCATACAACGTAATGGCATGCTCAGCAGTAGATCTGGGGTAGTGGGAGAAGAAAAGGAAAGGCAAGTTGGCTTTCAAAGGTGGCTATCTCTCAGGGACTGGCTGGGTATCACTCTGCTTGTACAAAGTGGTAAATCATTGCTTTTACACCACTTGTTGGGTTTCCCCCCTCTTTTCCTTCACTTAAACTGTCCTTAGCTCAGTTCTATGAGTTTTACTCTTCCCAGCCTTTCCCCTGTCCTGCTGGGCTAGGTGTGGGTGGGGTAGATGAGCAGACAGCTGGGTGGTAGCTGGCCAAGGTCAACCCACCACACATTACCTTCTAAAAAAATTTCCCTCACTTCAAGAATGAGATTCTGTGTCAGAAAACATATTCAAGGCCCTAAAAAGACGTCACTGAAGTATTTATTAGAATATTTTACACCTCTATACCTCTCATGGCACAGAAGAGAAATATATTAACACTAGTAATGGGATACAATTTTTAACTTGCAATTTTATTGTACTTCCTTTTAAAAATAATTTCAGACCTATACCAATTATTATAAGATCGATTTCTTCCTGTAAACAGAGTTAAATAGCTGACTCCCATTTAAACCTTGGAAAAAACTGCTGCAGTCTCAAAAGCAGTACCTCAAGGAGAATATGGCACCACAGTGGCAAAACAGAAAACAGCACTAGCTACTGCCTAGTATTCCACAGACCTCAGCTTCATTAAATAATGTAGCCAAGAAGAATCTTCTTTTTTACAGGAAATTACTTGTCCTCTTATAAAATCATTTTTTTATTATTAGAAGTGAACATAACCTGAAATTCACATGTATTCATATGGTTATGCAGATCCTTTCTTATTGATCAAATAAAGCTATTTAAGGACATGATTTACTCTGTGTGGGGTTTCACAGTCATTCTTAGCACAAGTATCATGATCTAGAATCTCACTGGTAAGTGTTAAACATAATGTTTGCATAGCAGTAAATGCAAAATTTTGTTTCAATTTGCTGCAAATTAAAGTGGAGGATTTGTAATAGCTTAATATTCTTGCTTTGCCCCAAGCTTTTCCTTCTTCTCTTTGCAAATTAGCAAAATTTCCACCCAGAAGCTACCTGTTCTTGCAAGTTCCCTGACTTTGATCTGTAAGAATTTTCCAGACTATGGACTGAAAAATGAGATAAAGTTTCCACTGGAAAAATAATCTAGCAGAAAAAGCCCACTATCCCAAACTAAACTGTTTTCCTGTGCTTCAGACAGTTATTCTTATGCAGAAGACTGAATGCATTGGATTTTCACCACTGTCTAATTTACTTAACAGAAGCTCTCCAAGCCAGTCCTCACTTACAATACAGTTTTCTAAATTCACTCCTATTTTTTTCCCCATTCTCATAAGGAGGTCAAGGGCTTTTTTGCAACACCTCTCACCTTTCCCACGCTCACCAAGATAAACACAAAAGAGCTCATTACTAAATGGCCTGTAAAATCCATATTATCTCCCTTTTTATTGCTGTAAGCCTTTTCACTGCTACCTGATGTTATTATTCATAGAGGAGTGTTCTGATAAAAATCCTGACATCACACAAGTTTCTTCCTGCAAGAAAACAGCCAGCAAGTCAAGATCACTGAGAGTATGTATATAATTAAATAAGTTAAGTTGCTTTTCAAAACTAAGTTGTAATCAAGCTAGTACTGAACATCCATTTTTGCAACAGATGCAAAAAATCACTTCCTTGATTTAAAAAAAAGTCTGAACGTATGAGAAAATGATTCATAATTAGCAAAAAATCAGAATTAGGAAAGAGTCACAAGCTTTTTCTTTCTTCCCCCCAAAATTTAGTAATTTTAGTGGTTTTGCTTATTTTTTCCTCTGCCCTGAAAAGTAGTGAGCACAATTTAAGTCTCTTCCTACAGTGCCTATTTACATAAAGGAATAAATTGGAGCCTCTTTCCTTGAACATTTAATGGGATTTATATCATATTGAGAGGTTTTTTGCTGATTGTGTTTTATAATGCAAAATGAACAATGGGTTGCTGAAAATATAATTTTTTCTTTTTTAATTGTGCAATTCCATGAAAAATCCACGACAAAGATTTCACTAAGCTATGTCTGTACTAGAAATGCAGCTATGCTGCCTAGGAAATAAGCCAAATGTAAATAAACCCTTCATGGTAATTTGACAAGGCTATACAATCAATTTCAATACATAAAGTAATACCATCTACTCCTCTAGAGATTCTTCATCTAAATGCATCTTGTTTTGACAGTCATAATGTTTACTTACTCCATTTTTCTAATGCTAACTCTTTATATGACTCAGGCATAAGTACTGGAAAGGTCTAGGTAAAAATGAGCCCCGCTTTTAAGAGAATATTCATTTTCCCATAACGATGATTTATTTTTTAGGTTATCTTTTAAAATGCAGCCCAAACCTCTTTCCTGTTTTGGCCATTTCCATGTCAGCTTCCCACTGTTAAATATCAGCATGCCCAGGCACTGAAGCATTGGAGTGACTGACAGAAGCCACTATTCTGAAATACATTGATTCAAGACTACAGGGAGCTACAGGGTAGGTCGAGACAGAAAGAAAAGTGTTGGAAAAGAGATTTGATAAATATTCAGATTTTCACTGTCTGTGATTCTTGAAAAGACAAATACTGATTTTTTTTTTTTAGTAGCTAAATCTCTGCAAAAAGGCAAAAACAAGTAATGCAAAACCCCCTTTAAATCCATCTCCAGTTTTCCATCAGATATTTGGTGAGTTTTAGAAAAGTCTTTCTTAAGATGAGATAAGATTTAGTGCTCTGACAATCTTATTAGAAATTAAGAGTTCACAGAAGCAGGCAGAATTGCAGAACAGGAAAAGAGAGCTTAGTATCTTAAATTATTTCATCTTCATCAGACACAATTCATTCACTTTGGCATAAATGGTTTTTTGACCTGAAATTAGAAGGATTTCCAAGTTCTCTTCACCTTAACTCACTGTTACCAAAGTTAATTGCAAATTTCTCATTATCTGTAATAGCTGTGAGTTTAACTCCATGTAAACCAAAAAAATCTACTCTGCTTTCTAAAGTAAAAGTACTTATTTTTGAGAATTTCATTGTTAATAAAATGCCCAATGTGAATCAAATTATTTTATTTCATATATAATTCATCATTGCTGTGAAATAATTCTGGGCCTCCTCAAGCATTTTTTATTGAACCCTTTTCTTTGATTTTAAAGACTGGATCCTTCTTTCTAGTGAAGCAACAGGAATTTTGGCTGAGTTACTGTTTCCATTGCATCAATTAAAGTGTATCTAGTAAAAATTTCAAGATCCTTTAAAAATATAATTACAAGGATCTGAGATCTTAGATTAAGGGCAATAAAATTACAAAGATACACAGGAAAGCCTGGTGACTAGCACTAATTAAACAATAAAGAAAACAGTTACTATAACTTTCTAAGCATAGGAATTATTGCATGTGAGTACATAACCATTTGGCAAAAAAAGTGCGTCAAAAAATCCATCCAGCTTAAATCCATATAGAAAATTCAGTACAACACAGTGGTCATTTACTTCATTTCTATATTAACTTGATTCCTTTCACCATAAATTTACACATTAAAAAATCATTTCATTTATCATCTTATGTCATATTCCAGTGAAGTGCTAGTAAAGTTGATATGTAATAAATAATCAGGATTTTCTTGCTTCTTGCTTCAGCCTTTTCTTACCTAAAGATCTTTTTAATCTTTATTCACATTCTGTACATACACACAGTGCTTTGTTTTACTGCTCCAGCTACTTCCCCACAAAACCAACAAAACAGCCATTTAAGCAATTTGGCAAGAAAATGTTTATCTATGCAGTCCATGAGAAGCCAAATCCTAATCCTGAACATCCTTGAAGCAGGAGGAAGTTCATCTGGTACATTCTCCTAGTGTTTCCTTTATTTAACCAAATTATTATTATTACTATTAGCTTTACAAGTCTTCTATTCTGAAATTTTCCAGTGCTCAGTCACACAATGTTATTGCCCCAAAACACCCTGCAGTACCTCATCAACATGAAGTCACTAAGGCACACATTCTTTCTCTTGCTCAACAACTCTCCTTTTCTCCCTCGATCCTTACCCAAGCATACAGCTCAGGGGATCAGGATGTGGAGTGCCCGTGCTGGCAGTGCCCGAGCTGATGGCTCACCTGGAAGGGGCCTGTGGTGCTCAGCTCAGTGAGATGCTCACCCTGCTCTCCCAGCCTGAGGGAATGACACAGGTACCACTGAGTGTGATGCAAGCCCCCCACCCCTGCTCACACTGCTCCACCCTGTACTGTTCATTCTGATTGAGGCAGTGATTTGCTGGAGTACTAGAAGGGTAAAGGGTCAGCCTACTCTGTGAAGCAAGCTTAGAAAGGAATAGGATTAGTTTACCTCAGCATTCACTGAGACAAGAAGCTCCCCTCAAGCAGAGATTCAGGTTCATGTCTTTGCTTGAATCGCCCTCTTCCATTACCCAGGTAGGTACCTTTACTCCTAGTTTACAACTTACTATGTGATGGCTCACTAGCTATGCTTTTGTTCACTTGTCATGCTCTGATGGGAAATTTTCTCATCAAAACGTGTAAAATTCTGTGAAGCAGTTTTGATATAACAAGAGTTTCACCATGGCTTCATACATATATATACACGTCTTCATTTATGGACATTCACACATTCATTCCTACAGGTTGGGTAAAAATATCAACTTAAAGCTCACCAAGCAACCTCTGGAAGTGTGAAAATTCGTCATAATTTTAAACACTCAGTGCTGGCAAGACAAATCCTCTGCAGGCACCATTAGAAAAGCCCCTGCTCAATTGCTGCTTGTGGTTTACACTGCAGAGCAAAGCCAGGAAAAATGGCAGCTATATATTGTGATAAAAACTATTTTCCAGATGAAAGGTGAAAATCAAATAAAAGAACACAGTCAAAGAGCTAAACAAAATTTTCTGGTAAACAAATGATTCCTATGTCAAATACCGATTAGTTTAGTAATGGTACTGGTCTTATAATAGTTAATTTTCAATAAAAATTTTCTTATGTACTTGTTCTTTATTAGTTTCAAACACAATATTTTGCATTAAATATATTTGCCTATTGATATATATTGACTGTATATAGAATATATTTGGATGTACGTCAATATTTAAGCTTTTGCCCAATGAAAATACTAAAAACAAGCAAATACATTATTTCATAGTGAGGGAGTGAATAAATTACAAAAAAATATTTCAATCAATTGTTTGTTTCAAGAAACACTTTCCATAGGTGAGCTGTCATTAATAGCTGAGGTCATGTGCCCAGCTGTGCTGCTGCAATAAAACAGTTTAAATTAAGATTTCAGTTAACAATAGGGATGGCTTAGCAGGGGCAGGGTGAAGGATCAGGACCAGGCACCAAAGGAGACCTACTACAGAAATGGGCAGAAGCAGGAAGCTGCCTGTGGGGATGCTGAGGGCACTTTTGGGAACATGGGTGTTAACATGCCTGTTGTAAAAGCAGAGAAAGTAAAGCATAACAAATCTGGCCTGATTCAGATAGCTAACTATGACAGTCTTAATATATCTAATTAAGTGGAAAACTAATATGAGAACAAAAGAGAGTATTTTTTCCATAAGCCTAGACAGAATTTTCCAAGTTTAAAATTTCCAAACTGAATACCATTATTTAAAAAAGTATTCAAATTTGTTATACCTATTACTCAGTAAGACGTAATCTATTTCCTCCTGAAGCACATTGCTTGATTCTAAATTTTGCCCCAGATATATAAGAAAATTTGCAGTAGTAGAAAACAGTTCAAAAGCCAGAAAAGGAGGAAAGGATGAGGGTAGGAGTAGACTTGGTTACATTACTTTCAGTTTTGTTTATCTCATTAGATGACAGTTGTGAGAACATTTCACAGTTCCCCTAAGGTAAAATATGTTACAGAAATGGGAATTCATCATCTTTCAGGGGTTGCTGGAGACTGGCTACGTTACTTACAAGAAATTCTGGCTCAGACCTTCAGCAGTTGTAATAACATTCTTGATCCTCTTGTAAGCAGCAGATGTTAAATATCTCAGTTTTCAATATTAAAACTAATCTTATTACATCATTATCTAACTCAGAGGATAATCAGTCTTGTCATGTAATTCTGCATTAGAAGGCTACATCCTGTCTTTTGCTGTGTTATGTTTAAATACAAGGTAATTAAATCATAGGTATTTATTTCAGAAATCTGTTTAGTAGACATAAAAGTTAAAACGTAGTAAAACAATTTGAATCTATGAATCTACTTCAACACAAAAAAGTATAAAAAACAGTATACAATGACTGTATCTCCTGATCTCTTAGGCTGAGATGATGACATTCTAAAGACCCACAGCTCTTTTAAATGGTAGAAGTGTCATAACAATCTCTTGAGCTACACTTCTATTCTTTCAGTCACATGCATGACTATGCCATGAGTCCATGCCCCTCCTGCCAGTCCAAACCATTCTATGATTCAGTGATTGATTCAGATATCTTGTGAATTCCTACAGAAATCTGAGAGACATAGAGCTTTAACTGAGACACACATTGCTTACTTCTTCTTTAATATATGCCTTATTGCAGACTGAGGGTGAAATAAGAAAATAGGGACATCACAAATACAGCTTAAAATGGCTTCACATTCTGAATAGTTTAAAAGCATTACCCGACATGTACCAAACATGAAAGTAACAATGTCTTTCTGTACATTGGTTTGATCAGAGATGGTCTCTGCCTGGATGCTACATATTTCCAAAATTAAAAGAATAGTATTAAATTAGAGTATTATTAGAACCTATTAAAAAAAAAAAGGAAATAAAATAATATTGATTATTTGCTGATAAACTCAAATCAAGTAAGGAAATCAGGCAAAGTGCTAGTTTGTGAATGTAAGCAAAATTCCACCCACAAATTTCATTTTGGTTAGGCAGCAATTTCATCTGGAAAAATATTCCATTGCACATATTTTAGCAGAACACATAGAGAAATATGGAAGGCTGTTTGTGTGTCATGCTCTGTTATTAAACACTGCCAACTATGTGTTCAAGACTGTGAATAAGAACTCTCTTAATCCCTTCCTCTTTACCAAAATGTAACATATAAAATTAGCAGGGAGATAACCACATTGGGTGTCAGTTTTCTCTCCTTGCAATTAGGTTACATTTTCACCAGAAAAGCTAGAAATTTACATTATTTAGTGAAGTAGAGATTCCAGTGGAAACTGTCAGTTGCAGCAGCTGGAGCTCTGGAATTACTGCAAGATTGTCAACTAAAAACTGAGATTTCTTTAATTGTTAGAGGGTTTTTCTTGTTTATATTAATTCTAAGAGAATAATTTGAGCAAAAAATAACACTACAGATATCAAAAGTTTGAAGACAGCTGCCTGCAAAACAAAAAAGAATTGTTTTGTTGGCATTGAAAGAAAAAATTTGAAACTATTCAGAAACACTGTAGGATAGGATTGACTCAGGAGGACTGTGTGATTTTGGTTTGTTTGCATGATAGAACAGGCCTGGTGGACCCAGAGGAACATATCAAAGGATTCATACAGTAAGTTTTCTTTCTAACTTTGGGCTAGAAACTAATTTTATAAATATCATATAGTACTCCACACAGCTTCCAGTGGAAAATAATTTTCATTTCGAAGATTGAGATGATTGATGAGAAATGTTGAGGTCCTTGACCTCAACTTTTGCTTTTAAAATTCTGCAAGATTTTGCATAAAATTCAGATGGATTTTGTGTCTGGAGTTGGTAATTCAGCAGATTGTATTTTTTGTCCATGTAGACCAAGACATAAGTGTTACTACTGAAATGAAACAGCAAATACTAGAAAAGAACACCCAGGCAAGGGAGCAAGGAGATGACGTTAGGTCTAGCTTCTTCTTTTGATCAGAGTAAGTATTGGCCACTTTTGGCACCAAAAAGCTAGTCTAGTCTAAGCAGCTCTGTTTCACCCCAAAGGAGTACTAAAGAATAAACCTGTACTATCATGACGAAAAACTCTTATAAAAAGCTGACTACAAATGAGTCAGGACAAACAAAAGCAGACTAGCCTAAAAGAGAGCCTTGAAACTTATATTTTCACTGGAAATGAGTTTCACTGTATCACATGATATACAAAGTTATGAAGGCCATACTACTTACAAAAAAATACAGCAAAGATTTGTTATCTATTCTTTTACAACAATCTGTAGTATAAGAATTATCCCAACTTTATCAAGCTTCTGATGATAAAATAGTTCTTTCACAGGCTAAAACCACAAAATCAGCTCCCTTTCTCTAAAATATCTGATCATCACTGCGGCTTCCCAGTTTCTCCTCCCTAAAAATACTCCAGGGAAAACCCTTCACCAACACAACATTGGATGAGTATGTCAGAAAAGGCCTGCAGAAGACTTCATTTGTACTTCCTCACACTCCAAAATAAACCTAGGAATAAATTCTTCCCAACGCACAATTGACAATAATACTCAGTAGCAAATCTGGCCCTTCTGAGAGTGCTTGTATTCCAGAGGCATTCCTGATTATTCCATTTTTCCCTTTCATCTCTAAGAGCTACACAAATATTTTCTAGTTTGGAAACTTTCTTTTTCTATAGCACTTCTGATTAAAAAAGAATTCAACTTTTTGACCAAAAAAAGTGCCTTACACTTCCACAATTTTTGAAATATTTTTCAGAAAAATAATTTTCATTAACATTATTAACACAGTAATTAATTACCATTTTATTTCAGTCATCAAATTTCTAATATTTTCTCTCTCTCCTCAGAGACAGCATTCTACAACATTTCTTCAGCCTACATACAAGTCTTATGTTCTATTTTCCTTTTACATGGTTCTGCGGTAACTATTCTCATGCAATCTTTTTTTTATTACCAATTCTATTTCTTATCCAGAACTAGAAGAAGATTTAATGTAATTAATGACATTATAAAAAATTATCAAAGCATATCTCAGTAGAAAAACCTGAATTCATATTTCGGACAGATGCTAAGTATGTTGCTTTGTCTATTCAAACTACAGAGCTAGTAAAACCATGATATAAAAACAGGTAAAATAGAAAAGTATTACATGTGATCAGTCTTCAGGTTACCCTGAATTTTACTGTATTTCAGTATCAATTCTATCTAGTAATGTTCAAGTCTTAAAACTCAAGTGCCTATACTATCTAAATATTAACTCTGTGCCTCAGATTCTCAGTCAGTGATTTGCTAATTTTTCAAGTTCACTCCAAGATCCTTGTGAATCAATGATATCCCATTACAGATTCAGGTACATTCTTTAAATAATTTTACAACATCTGCAGAGCACAAGAAAGTGACTCCTATTGAAAATCATTGGGAATTAGGTACATAGCCTAGATTTTCGAAACTACTCATCGCTAGGATAAGTCTGTTACATATTTACAGACACAAACATTTAGTCTTTGGGCTATAATTTAACCAACATTTAATGCTCTTTAACATACATATCCCTATTTCAAAATCTAATTTTTTTCAGGATAAATGCTGCCTGACAGTTGAATTGAAAAATGTGCTGTAAGTAAAGCAATATATGAAATACAAGATATAAAATGTAATTAGAAATACTCTGGACTTCTAGAATAAACAATTTCAAATCAGTTTTACTTGTCTAGAGGGGAAAAAACAAGGATTTATTAATGCATGTTTTTACAGTTGATTTAAAAGCCATAGGGCAGAAAAATTGAAAATTCAGACATATAAAAGCCTGAAACTTAAAAAAAAATGCTATGGAAATTTCTAAAACTCTCTGCAGTTAAGCATGTATTTTCACTAGATATATTGTGGCAATATCTATGGAAATGTACAAAGGGTGGAGTTAAAAAGATTTTCTTAGTAGTTACCAGTACAGAAAGGTTTTGATTAAATGCATATAAATTTGAAGCGGATGACCAGTTGCCACTATTTTTTCCTAAAGCCTACAGAAAATTGAGATAACATTACAGTTTATGCATTATTCTAGACAAAACTAGTTTCAGGATTTAAATCTAAGTACAAAGCAAAGTTTCTGCTTGTACAATTCAACAGTCCAGACACCTGTTAATGATAAGCAGATTTCTACACACAAGTGTCTCCAGTCTATATGCATTGAAACTTCACATGAATCTGTGAAGTTCATTTTCAGGCTCTTTTGATTTGTCAAACATTAGATTGCAAAAGAATGGGGGGATGTGTAACATATGTGTACTAGATTTACAGAGCAGGCAATTTCTGTGGTGAGTATTTCCCAGCTATATGTCCCAAACTCCATGTTCCCTTTCCACCTAAACCATGACAAGTTGAAACTGTGCATTTTTAAGTTGCAGCTGAAAGACTTCAATCTTTACTGAAAAGATGTCTCTTGGTTCAATTAATACAGCCATTACAATCGTAACAAAATAAAGTCCACAGTTTTCAGAATATATTTGGGTTCTTCCCCTCTTTCTCTAATAATACTACACCACAGAAACTATTGGACATGTTAAATTTGCTACAGCATATGAAATACATTTTCTAAACATTAATATAGAAATGATACATTTCTTCATTAACAAGGTGTCTTTTTTATCTTGATTCAAAACCTAACAATACAATTTGATAAACTGGTTATTGAAACAGGACACCACTCACACATCTAATACTAGCAAAGAAAAGTCAGCAGTTTTTTACATCAGCTAGTTCTTTCCTTCTGGCCGATATATATGTAAAAGTATCTAAAAAATATTAGGAATAAAAAGTGATTGGTATCGAATTTGTAAGCAGAGTTTATATGTTGTTTCCCAAACATTTCCAAAGCACAGCAAATGTAACATTAAGTTATCCTGCACATGTTGGCAATATCTGCTTCTCTAATATCACATGTGGAAGAAACCACAACATTTTCAAAAAGAGACTTCTGGTGATTCATATATCGTGTTGCTCTGTTAAAGTTTTCTTCTTTTTCAAGGGAACAAAGTTTTTATTAACATTTTCAACATAGCAGGTAAATTCTTCAATAGCATAATCATATCTACACTGAAAATTGCACTCATATCTTCTAGCTAGAGAATATCACATGAAATGTGCTGAAATACTGAGGGTGCTTGAAAATTGGGTTCCTCCTGCAAGGAAGGATTAAGTTCTGCAGTAAAATTTCAGAAACTGTCATAAAGATGAATATTTCTGAAATCTAATTTATTCCCTCTTAATCTTTCAGAATTCGAATTTTAAGACATGAGTGAATAAATACAAACAAATGATGATTCATCTTTAATTGTAACCAGCTTATCCACCTGGCACATTTCATAGACACCTTTGGCTGAGATCAGCACATATGAACTGCATGGTACAGAATGAGAATAATTTTCCTCCAAAAATGTATGTCTTCTAATTTACAACAGAATTAAAATGGTTATAAGCTATGAAAAGCCTATTTAAGGTGAAAATATTTTTTAGAAATATTCTTTTTAAAGCCAAGCTACTAATCAATTGCTTCCAGAGGAGACTAATAAGGAGTTATTTTGAAAGCTACTACTTGGCAAAAGCCTGCTGAGCTGCACTGCAAGAATTACACAGATGTACTGACATTGCACATACTTCGGAAAAGAAATACCTAATTTTGAGAGGATTCTGCAGTAAAAAGTCTCCTATGGGGCTAAAAGCTAAAACACAGCTAGAGCTGACTACAAAGAAAACAGTAACATCTTTAAAGCTTTAGTCAGGAACAGATATTGTTTTATGACAGCACTTTCTGCTTGTTCACTTCTTTGTATTCTATACACCTGTGAAACTCACTCTAGATCAGTTTCACAGTATGTAACTGAAACAAGAAGACCTCACAGGTAAACTAGACAAACAATCCTCTCTCTGCTGGTGGTATATTACTGCTGCATGCAAATATACCTGCACATAGACCAGCATGAAAAGATCCCAGTAAGAAAGTTATATCCCCACTTTGCTTGAGAAATTATTTTGTATCTAAATATATGTAGCTGAGCAATTTACTAGCAAGAACCTTCTTGTCACAGTACATTTGCATTGCACCTTTCCCTTAATACCATCCTGTTAACTCTCTTTGAAACACTGGGACTTTTTGTAAAGGATTTTTCTTCCTCATTGTTATTAACCTTCAAATATCCATTGGTTATTTTCATTCTCCCCAGAACTATTGTGGGAAGGCCATACAATTTGCCTTCAAAATATGCAAGGTCAGGAAATGTCAGCTGCATCATCATGTCCTGGAGTGATGCCAGCATTGTTTGGAACTCCTCAGATTTCTAGGCAGAAGGTCTCATTATTGATCCACTTTTTAATAGTTTAATCAATTACTCAGCACAGTATAAAAATATTCTCCTGACATTTCTAAATTTCTACATTTAAATATGCTTTTTTTAGGTGTTTAGGGGTTTGAGGGATGGAATGTGTAGATATAACTCTTATCTGATATGTAATATTAATAGACTTCTTTCTGGTTTATAATGGATGTCTCTCATGCATTTTAATAAACTTTTAATGGCTATAAAGGAACAGCTAAACTGCTTGCAGCAAAAACAACCCACATGGCACATCAAGCGAGATTTGTGGCTCTTTTCACCTCTGCTTCCAGATTGCTGCTACACTAAATGTTGTGAGTGATGAGTGAATTGTGGACAACATCAGCAGAAAAACCTCTTTACGTGTGAGCTTCTCAGAAATACTTACTCAAAAATAGTTTTTTCCAAAACACCAGTCCCTAAATAATTAATCTGTGAATACTCTCGGTCCATGACAGAAGTGGCACATCTGTTTAACATGATACATTTTGAAAACAGTTTGACCATTGTGGCAATTCTGTAGTTCATAAGAACTTTTATTCTAGGATAATTATCCAAATCCTTTTCACAGAATCATCAAGGCTAAAAGAGAGCTGAAAGATCATCTAGTCTGTACATCACCCCTAAATCATATCCTCAAGTGCCATATCCAGATGAATTTCAACACTTCTACCACATCTCTGGGCAGTTAATTCCAGCACCAAACCTCTCTTTCAGTGAGCGTTTTTTTTCTGACATCTAATCTGAACTCCTCTGGTGCAACTTAAGGCCATTTCCTCTCATCTTTTCTCTTAAGACATGGCAGTGGCAGAAGGGACTAACCTCACCTGGCTACAATTTCCTTAAGGCAGTTGTAGAGAGCGATGATGGCTCCCCTGGACCCTCCTCTTCTGCAAGCTAAACAACTCCAGCTCCCTCAATCACACCTCAAAGGAAATGTTTTCTGGATCCTCCACAAACTCCACTGCCCTTCTCTGGACACACTCCAGCACCTCGATGTCCTTCTTGCAGTGAGGGGCCAAAGATGAACACAGGATTCAAGGTGCAGCCTCATCACTGCCAAGTACAGATCTGCTGCCCTAGCTCTACTGGCCATGTACTGCTGATGCAAGCCAGGGTGCCACTGGCCTTCTTGGCCACCTGGGCACATCTGTCTCAGACACAGACAACCAGTACACCCAGAACATTTTTCATTTGGCCACTTTCCAGCCACTTATCCTCCAGTCTGTAACTCCACATGGAGTTATTGTGACCCAAGGCCATGACCTGGCACTTGAACTTGTTGAATCTTTTGCAGACCCCTCTGTAGAGTCTTCTGCCCCTCCAGCCCTGCAACACTCCTGCCCCACTTAGTGTTGTCTGCAATCAGACCAAGGGTGCACTTGAACCCCTCATCCGAATCACCAATAATGTTAAACAGGACAAACCCCAATGATGACTCCTAGGAAGCCCTACAAGTGACTGGCAGCCAGCTGGATTTAGCTCCATTCACCACCACCCTCTGGGCCTGGGCAGTTTCTGGCCGAGTGAACAGTGCACCCATCCAAGCCATGAGCCATCAGTTTCTCCAGGAGAATGCAGAGGGGGACAGCGTGAAAGGCATTTCCGAAGACAACAGACAGATGCCACACGCAGCCTCTCTGTCATCTGCAAAGCAGGTTACTTGATCATTGACCAGGTAGGTCAAGCAGGACCTGCCTTTCACAGGCCCATGTTGGCTGGGCCTGATACCCTGGTTGTCCTGCACACACCATATATAACTTTAATCCAAGTTATCCATCAAGAGAAAATAAGCCCTAAGTAACTGAAATACCCAAAAATGCACAGAACAGAACAGTAACAGAGTTGGAGACCAGTGACTAAGAAAAACAGACCAAACATTACAACAGCTACTCAATCTTCAGAAACAAATTAGTCTAACTACAGAAGGAAATCACATCTAAGACAAAACTGAGAAGTATCAAATCCAGTTCATGAATAAACAGAAAAACTCTGGAAAACAGAAGGTATAAGTAGAGGAATATAGACATAAACAGCACCAAAATGTAAGGGAAATGCACAAACAACATTTATATGATATTTTGTTTGTTAAAACACTAATCAAAAAAGTTGAGATTTCAATGTTGCTTCTTCCCTTCAGAATATCTTAACCATCATATTAATTGGCTGAAACACCTGGGTAAGCAGTGTTTGCTTTTCAGTCTCTTCCTAAGATCTTATGTGTCCAATTGTAAACCTTTCACTTCAGTTATGCTGTGCAGAAGCCCTGAGGTCTCCCACCCCACGAGAGAGTGAGCAACCTGTGGGCACAGATCTTCTCTCAGCCTGTGCATCAGTGCAGAAATTTCAAGGCTGAGGACTCATTTACCCCAGTGAAAAGCAATAGCCCTTGTGGGTAATTTGCAAACTTAAATTCTTCTTTTGGCACAGAAACGTATCTGATTCTGTATTTGAAATTCATCACACAGACAAAACCAGTGCCTTTACAAGCCCCTGATTGTCCAGCTTCCCTTTTTCCCGGTTTCCTGTGATGTTGCTATCATTGCTCAAAATGAATATTCATGTGCATATGAATCTCAATTCTGTTTTGTTTCTCTGATTGCTTCACATTTTTGCTATTTGACATGTTAAGTCCAAAAACATGGAGCTGCCATCCCAAAGTTACATTTTTTTTGTATAAACAAAACTTCCTTGATTAACAGATAAAGATCCTTTTCTAGAGACCTTCCAGCCCCCTTGATCTCTGAGGAGCAGCTGGAATGCAATAGGGTTTATTGTCTGCAAAATTTCAATACATTTAATGCAACAGATGTTTCCTCTGTGCACTGCTTTTTAGTGTCATTGGTAAGAGAATCACTCCAGCTCAGCAGCCAAAAAAGGGGCTTTGGTCTGTCCTCTAGTCACAGAGGATGGTAGTCTGTAGAGAAGGAGCAGATTTTACTGGGGAAGTGGGGAGTATGCTGGTGAGCAGACCCTGATCCTTAGGGGAAGCTGATGCACTGGGACACTGCTGTGGGAGTGCTGCTTAATCTTCACTGCCTTCCGCTCCTAATTCTTTTCTGAAGGGGAAGTGGTTTGAATATAGATCAGAGTGTCAAAAAAACACCCTCAGTCACCATCAGAATCTTAAAGGAAACCCTTAAGACTTGGGCCTTTTTCAAGACCAGTTCAAGACAATAGAGTTTGGAGGGGACAATGTTGGGGGTTTCTTTTAAATAAATTCATTATTTGAGAAGAATCTTCATTTTGTTCTGATTATAGGGGATGTGAAAATCTCTTTGTGTTTAATTCAAACACAAAGTCAAATAGTCAATCTTTTCAGTTCTAATAGGAATCTGAAATACCTTTGCAGTCTTTTTATTGCTATAGCCACAATGTCTGCTGAGCTGTGGGGTAGTGCACATAGCCTAAGAACATTGTAACAACCAGTAAAAAGCACAGTAAAAACAATGCAAAATCAATATAAGTTATATAAATCAAACGCATAAAGAGTTCAAAACATAGTACCAGAAAAAGAAAGCAAATGAACAGTTATTTGGAAATCTGATGAAAGACAGGAAAGTAACATTCATGAAATCTGAAACAGAAACACTTCCACTTGGAATAGACAGTTGCCAGTTAATGTTTTTCTGCAGGTATAATGCCTCTATGGATTATCTGCTGATGTGCACTGGGTAGTTGAATATGTGTAACACCAAGTTTGCACTCCCAGCCCATTTGTGTACAAAGGTTTGATCTTTATTATGACAAGCATGGCTTTTGAGAGCATTTTTCCAAAGTTGCCCAGGCTGGATTCTTGTTGCATGCAAAGCATGGAAGAGTAACAGAAATCCTTGGGCAAGAGCTCAGATCCAGGTCACAGTGGCAAAGCCAGAGTATCTTGCTCATGAAATACACAGCTACTTTGAAAGCAGGAGGGCCAAGTAGTTTCTTTTGAAAGGAAGAGAGTGCCATGGAAACAAGTTTGGAAATATTTGTCAGGAAAAAATCGTAGCAGAAAGAATAGCTGTTTGATTTTTAAAAGAAAGGTTTGAAATGACTCAGGAGATGTTTGAGGCACAGAGCAGACTCAAAACTCCCAGGCCTCTGGGTGTGGGAGACATGCAGTTCAGCTTGCTGAATGGATGAAACACTGTCTCATCTCTGAGTGAATGGTCCCTCAGCAGCTCTTTGGTTATGGGCCCTATGTGGTTTTGGCTAGGAGACACAAATAAGATTGCACCCTTTTAAGATCCAAAAGAGAAACTAAAAAGGATGGTAGCACTGGGCTGGGAACAATAGTCTGGCATAGGTACCTTTCATGGTCTAGTAAAGTTAAATCTGTTGCCTAAAATTGAAGGGTTTTTTAATATTAGAGAATTGTTGCAAGCAGGGAAGTAAAATACTTTTATTTCCTTATGGTGAGAAGGCAGAATTGGTGGTTTGTAAAGCCAAGTGTTGGGCAGTTAACCTGTAGGAAAGCTCTGATAGAAGCCTTGTCAAACTTTCTATTGTTAAGGACTTCTCTTTCTTGGTATTGTTATATCTATTTATGGAGTTCTTTTTGTACAGTGGTAGGTGACAACAGGGGCCCAAAATAGCAACTGTTAAGTAGGGGCAGATGGGAAGCCACAGCAGGGCTTAGGGAGCTGTACCACTCCTGTAGAACAGAGTTGACTTCAAGGCCACTCCAAAAATGAAAACCTTCAAAAAGTGTCAGAGGAAACTGGAATAAGGTTCCTCCCAGCAGCAGGTATGTCCGAGTGGGCTGAGCTCTAGCTTCATTGGCAGAGAGCACAGGCATGTCTCCAGCCCAGCAGAAGTCTGTCCCAGAGAGAGATGGCATATTAGAAGTCAAGTGTGGGCATGGAGAATGCAGATCCTGAACAAGAAAGGCAGAGAAGGGAAGAGTGTGAATGAAGTAGCATTCACTGCCCTCTGCTTTGGCCACATCACATTGCACTAAAAGCCTAAATATCTAAAAGATCTAAATATCGAGGTGATCCAGTGCCAGATACATCCTGTCAGACAGCAGGCTGGCTCTCACTCATCTCTGGTAATGGCACCTCATCTTTCCTTCTCATCCTTCCACCATGAACTAAGCCAAATGGCAAAGTAAACAAAGCAGCTGAAAGACTTATTGTCTGTTTAAGAACTTGGAAAGCTTTACTGTGCCTTACCTAAGGGCTAATCAAGGTGTCAGATACTACTCGTCTTTTGTATCTCCAGTACCAAAGCTGAAAGGTTGTAGAAGCCAAAAGAAATATAATCTACAGTAATAGCATTTAAGTTCAATACATTAAAATGTTAGTACCCTAAATATGTTTGCTGTTGACTTGAGAGCTGGATTTATAGCCTACACTTTTTCTTACCTCAACAGCACAAGATCAGATATTTTATTACCAAGTCTCACATACACTATTCATGAATACAGGTAGCCTAATAAAAAGCAGATAAACTCATAGTTGCTTTTCTCCTCATCTCTGATTTGAATTTCTCTGACAATAGTTGCTAATATTTAGCTGCAAATATTATTCAAAAGAGATAAATAAGGATGTCCAGCAGTTCTAACCTGACAAATCCTTTTAAAGTCATTTAATTGGTGCACTTTCATGTGCTTTTATCATTCTGACCAGATACAAGCGGATTTTTTTTTATTACTTGAAAGCTGTTGGTGACAGGCATTTATTGCTGCAATCATCCACTCTTAACATTTAGACTGTAAAAATTGACCCTAGCCTGTCAACCATTAAGCACCAATAATTATGTCTGAAGTTGTGAAAGTGAAGTGTGACAGCTATTTCATACCTAGTGCTTTAACAGGTCTTATAACCTTCTGAAATACTTTCATTTTTTATTTTTCAAGCACCAGTGAAAAATATATGTTTTTAGGGTGAAGCATAAAGTTTGTGCATGATCAAAGAGTGAAATTTAATAACACTATCATTGTGAAGCAGTATTATCATGCATCAGGTGGGTGTTAAGTTGCCAATTCACAAAAAAGGTTTTTCATCTGCAAATATACGTATAGCCAGGATTTTTTTTTTAAACTAGATACAGTGACAATACACAACAGTCTTCTTTGCTTACCACTGCTAAGTAAGAGTTAAACTTTGTATGAATGCCAAAGGTGATACACTAATAGAAATGTTTTTAAATTGTAATAATCTATTAACCAAGTGACTTTGACCACAAGAGCAATTATAAATGCCTTACATAAATTTCCTGTTATATAGGGCATACATCTCAAACACAGTTTACTGTCTTTTTAAAGCCAGCTTATTTATTACACTGTAAAATCTCTCTGGAATTGCTTCTCACTTGTCAATGCTCATCCATATTCTACTGGTACCACTCCTGTGTACATATTTTCCTTTTTTTTTGTCTCTGAGCACTAGAAAGAAAGAGGGAAATAGTGTCTCAGTCATTCATTTGCTGCATTGGCTTGGACCTGACAATGAAGGACTTGTTCAGGTAAAATTCCCAGCAGATAGCTCCCAAGAACTTCAGCAAGATCTCCACCTGCAGCAGCTCTATAGACTGGGACATTATTAACAGTTGTTATATAGCATGCAGCTACACCAATAAACTCCCTTTCCCAAGTTAAATGGTTAAAAACTCAGTATAGAAAAAAGACAATAATTCAAGTGTTAATAATGTGCTGCAAATCATTTTGCAAAACCCAGACACACTTTCAGCTTGTTTGATTTTAAATTATTTTGGACTAATGCAGTTTATTTAGAATGACTGACTCATAATGGCAGTTTTGCTAAATATTTGAAATTGTCTTTATTTTTAATGACTGAAATTATTTTCATAACTTAACATGTCCTGTAAAGTTCTCTACCAACCTAGTCATATATCTACATCTTGTTGACATTACAAAATTTTAATGGAACAGAATGACAGCAATATTATACATCTGTAAAGTGATATTTGGATTTCCTGTTTATGTGTATGGCACCTCAACATCTATCTGAGTCTTCTTAAGAGACTACTTCTGTTAGCATAAAAAAACATTCACAGTACTTCAGCAACAAGGAACTGATGACTGAAAAACAGCTGGTCAAAAATCTAGACATGATGTCCATAATTTAGAACTTAGAAATAGTAAAAAAAAAAGATAAGGTTTTTTTCTTACTAATTCTGCACAAAAATTCCTAAAATTGGAATGTCTTATATTTTAGTAAAGAATTTTCCCCTTTAAATTAGGTAGGCATCATCCTCGTAGTCATACATACTTGCCAGGAAAAAAAAAACTGTCATATTACTAAATTAATCTAGGCACCAATATCAGATATTATCCTCTGAAGACAATGAACAAGCAGGAAAATTGCACTGCATTTGTTCTTTCATCCACTCATATATTTTCTCATTTATTCAGAAGATCATTCACTGAAGGTCAAAGTCTCTGTACTACTTAAATGTCATTTAACTATTAGTGCAGTTTCTAAAAAAAACTTAAGTATTCCACAGAAGAAAGCCAAATAAAGCCAGATAAAATCTGAGGTCTGAGAACTTACATTTTATATTTTAATAGAAAAAATTAAAGTAAATATCTTGACAACATCTTCCTGGCATTGATTTTGAGGTTTAATCAGACATGGAGAAAACAAAAATAGAATCATTAAAACTTTTGAAAGGCTGCAGTACCTTTATGAACATCATTATGATAAGAAGTGTCAACTGGCAATGAGAAGTAGCAACCAGTATTGGCAAGGAGTAAATGCTAAGAAAAAGGCCATTAAGATAAGGCTGAATTAATTAATTTGTCAAAACTACAGAAAAGTTGAAACTAGTTCAACATGTTCAAGACTAACTGTGGGAATCACAGGCACATAACAGAGTACTTGAAGCTGAAGTCAACCTGTTTATATGTATATAGTTTATGCTCTCATCTTATCTAAGACTCAATAGCTATTCCTAATGCTGAGTGATACTCTCTAGAATACTGTATTGTTTGATTTCCTAAAACTGATTTTTTTTAAACCTACCATGAATTAGTTCCTGAGGCAGGAGTAACCTTTCCTTTCAGAGGTTGCCACAGTAGATACCTACTCTTCTCTGCCTGATAGGACAACACCAAAAATATTAAAAAGACCTTTTTTTTTCTTTGCAATTTTTGGGTGAGCATGCACATTGGAATGAGAAGAACATACAGAATACTTTTTAAAAGCTTTTTGAGTATTTTTCAGTCTGTGCTGTCAAAAGTGCTCCATTTTGTGCAAAATGCTTCAGTATTTACTAAAGCAAATCCCAGTACCTACATCTCTCAGATGAATATGATCTCTACCAGGCTATAACTGGGCAAGGAAACAGTATGTTGGTGTTTGAAGAAGCAACTACTTATTTCCTGTTTTTATCTAAGGGCAAAATTTTAGAAATTCTTTTTCAATTGTGAAACCTGATTCTCATACCTGGAAAAATCACCTTCCCCACTAAAATCACTTTCTCCACTAAAGCACTCACCAGTACACCTCAGAAAGGTCTGGTTTCCCTCTAATATAGTTCTATACATTTCCTTTCTCCAAAAATCAGTTTTCAGCAAATTATTGACATCAGGGGGTGCTCTGTACAAAGCAGACTGGAAGCATCTGGACAATATGTGTCTATTTCTTAACACGGTATTCCATAAAACAGTACAAGACAAACACAGAGATTAGTGAAACACACAAAACCCAGAAAAACAGAATAAATTCCAAAGGTTTTCACACAGAAACAAGCTTACTTTTTCTTGAGAAAAACCACTAATACTTATATCTGGTATTTAGCATTTTAATACCATGCAGGAACAACCATCAGACATAACAATGGTCTTAGCTAGTCATTTTACACTGAAAGAAAAGGCAAATGAACGTGATGGTTTTCAAGAATACTACTACACATCCTCAAATACATTGTTCCTAAATAAATAAATTAGCTTTATAAAGGCTTTCAGTAAAATAATTAATGCATTCCACCACCACTATCCTGTATGCCAGTCTCAGATCTTTCAGTAAGTTTTGCCTTGGAAGATTTGGGGATAAATTAATTGCAAGTAAATTCTCCCTAGTCGAGCAGAAGTTACTTGTATCTAAATCATTCTCTTCCCACTGAAGGAGGGGCTCAGCTGCTCTTGGGCACTTCTGTCTCCTCCAGCTTGGACTTGGAAGACTCCTCATTTTGGGGCAGATGACAAAGACTTATCAAGCCAAAAGTATGATTAAGCAGGGTAGGGGCCCATCAACAGTTTATGGTCTCTATTTTCACCTCTATGCTCTTCCAAATTATCTGTTCCACAAAGAAAACAACCTCCAAAAGCAAACTGATTCAGCAGCAATGCTCATCAAAGCAAGTACCAGCAACACAGCAAGATCCAGAGTACCCCTCTCCCTCTGACCCATTCTAGTTTATTCCCCTATTCCCTACAACTTCTGCATTTCACCATCACTTATACCAAAAGCAAGGAATTTACAATAGTCCACAGCCATCAAAGGAAGAGACAAGCACACAGATTTTTCTTTAGTTAAAAAGCCACCTTCAAAAAGCTTTAATTTTCTGAGGAACTCTTCTGTTCTAAATGGATATATTCTGTATATGAACGTTGATTAATTGTGACATACTGCCTTTATGCCAAGTTTCAACAATGATGTAAAAACTTCCTACAAATAGTGCAGGCCTAACTAACAGGAGGAAATGATAAATCTAGAATTCTGTTTCCTGACTGCATGGGGATGGGAGAAGAATATTTACAAAGCACCTGTGAACTTGGGAGAAAGCTACACATTCACACACTTTTTTGTGGACTAGAGTTTAGCTAAGTTCCCAACACAGTCTTTTGGGACAGCAGATAGCCTCATCATAGGCTATCAGACCTAGAGATAAGCAATATCTGCCCCAGGAAAGGGTTAAATCAATTGGTGGGCACACTAGCAAGCATATTTGTTTTAAAGTACCTTGGTGTTTTTTACTAGCCCTAATCTTCTTAATCTCCACTCTAATGATTCTCACAACTTTCATCTCATTTGATATTATGAGGCTACTCAGATTTTTTTTTACTGTAACATTCCTATACACAGGATTTCTTACATGGAGGTTTTATATTTTACCCGGTCATTTCACAGAAGCTGCCTTGAAATTTTAAGGCCAGCCAATGTGTTTGCTTTTGATATGACATATACTTATACTTGAGTTTTGAAGTCAGTTTTAAGCAACAAAATGAGTGATGATGATGTGAAATGGGAAGAGGAAGTAGTATATGTAATTTTGTCTAAACTTCATTTGAATTTTATTTAAACCCATGAATTTCACATTTAATAGATGGGAAGTGGTGAAACTGAAATACTGAAATAAAGACAAAACTGAGAGAATCCTGAGAACAGAAAGAAATTAAGTTACACTAATAGAAAAGGGAGGTGAGAGAAAAGACCCTCACCTTACCATAAAACATGTGGATTATTTGAAATATTTGTCTGTTTTCAGAGGATGTTTCTAACTCAAATGGGTGGATGGGGTCTAAATTATCTTCATCTAAATGCACTATACAGGAAAAGACTGAATAAGTGAGTAGTAAAAAAGTGAATAGTCTGCCTTAAGGGCTATGCAAACTACTACAGATGAAGAATTTGCTACAGTCTAATCAGTGTGGATTTCACTGCTGTAGTAAAAATGAGCAAGATAAAAAGAAAGACAATGTTGTAGCCTGTGCTAATCATAGAAATATAAAGTCTATGAATAAATAATAGAGGGGAAAATGAGAAATGAAATATAGAAGGAAGACATTAATGGTGAAATGAAAAATGTGTCTCAAAACGAACAGGGGAATCTTTGTAACTGAAAATAGTATTAATGTAGCTGTGCTAATAAGCAGCTACATAATTTACAGCAGTTTAGACTTCCTGACTGATTTTTCTTGAGGTTCCAGTGTGGAAGTGCATGACCCAAACTTCTCCTCTCTGTTCTGACCAGCACAGAGTGCACTCATTCTGCATCTTGAACATTCCCTCCTACTATGACATCCAAGGGAATGGAGAGTTTGGCCATCCTCATTCTCAAAGTAACAAGCTTATAACTGGAGTGAAGTAGTATTACAGCAACGGAAAAAGTAAAAAATAAAACCCATCAATGAAAGGAATTAAATGATGCATTTACCTGCGACAGAGGAGGACTAGATTCAACAGAAATTTCCTTTGTACAAAAGCCCTTTGCTGAAAAGGCAGGTGAGCAGGTAATAGAAAGTAGAAATTTCTCTTCTGGAGTCACCGGACCATTCAAAAGCGACTCAGTTTGCAATGCAGAAGTCCACTGTGTGAGGTAATGATCTTAACTTTTCCTTTTTACACTTAGAAGGCCTAACATGAGATTCATGGCTGGCAGGAAGCACCTATTTTCAAACATCCCCCCATAATCACACCCACAAACTCTGACAATAAAACCACAGGAAATCACCCAGTAGAATTACACTTCCACATGGAAGGGAAGTGGAGGCTAGCTGCCCACAACTTGAGTTTTATTAATGCTTCTAGCATCACATTAAATATTGACATCCTGCAATCAAGATCAATATTGCTGGGTTGGGGTTTTTTCCCTGCCTACATCCAGCAAGTTGACATTTCTTTATCCACTTCTGTGCTACTCTTCTTTTTTTAAGCTTAATATCTGTAGAAATTTCCATTTCCCTCTTGCTTTTGGAGGATTATTATCCCAGGTAGACTGTTTTATGAAATAATTTCTGTTAATAAATATGTAACAACTTTCCATTTTTTGAATTGGAAAACATGTCATGTTGTAATTTAATGATGTTAGAAGACATTTGTATTCAAGCCCTATAATTCTTTAGGTACTGTTGTCTTGATGCCTTTTAAACAGTACCATCTGTAATTTTCCCATACATTTGAGCAACAACTGCTTTTGGTACTACCTCAATGTCTCAGGTGGGGGCTTTTAAGCACTATTCTTGGGATTCATTTTTAGGAATCTTCCTAGAACTGAGTGTGCCAAATAAGCAAATAATGGAAACGAATATCCATTGTAGCAAACTCCAGATTCTGCTATCATCATGTTTGACTGACATCAAAAACACAAGACAATTTCTACTATTATTTAAAATCCAATTTTAATAATGCCTTTCTATCATTCTATAACATATCTGGTGTGCTCTGCAGCAATCTATTGAATAAAATTTTAGATAACAATTTTATTTTCATGACCACTGGTATTTTTTCCTCAAAAACTACTGTACATAGTTTACATTCCTATTTCAATTCCATGAATATTTTGAACTCTGTGCAAATTTCTGTCCATTTTTCCCATCCAAGTTTATTTATGATGCTCCTGCCCACTGGACTTTGTTAAGGTTACTTTAAAATATTTCTTATTTCATATAGACATTTTTGCCACTCAAATCATTATCTGTAGTAATACACAGATTCTCTAAGTCCTCCTTTATCTCAGCTGCAAGATTGTCTCATTCTTTTCCTAGATTACAGCTAATTTCAAACTAAAAATGCCATTTTGTGATATTCCATTTCCAACTTCATTAGAAAATCTTCAGTGAGAAAATGATAGTGAGAAAGAAATGTAATTTATATCGGTATGGTCATAAGAACTGCAGAGAGTGTAAAAAAAGATGGAAAACTGTCAAAACTCTCCATAGTTCTAAAGAGCTCTGTTTAAAAGATACTTAGCATATGGGTTTATAGAGAAGGAGGAAGGGAGCGAACTGAACAGAAAATTATCTGTGGTGTGGCAAGCAAAGTTATGAATGATAGAGAGAAATTGGGTGTCAGAAAATTATTAAAAAAAGAAAAATTCAGTATTCATTGTAATAGAACAGAAGAACTGAAAATGTCCTTTAATGCTTTCAAAGAATGATAATGCTGCACTGCAGACTCATTTCCTATCAATAATGAAGTCTGAGTTGCCAAAGAAACAAGCATTTGTTATATAGAGGGAATATAGCAGAGAAAGCCACTTGCTGAATAAACTAGGAGTTTGCCATGAATCTTCAACATAAAAAAAGAAGATAACAAACATGCTCTACATATTCATGAAATAGTATCTCTAGGACTACCCCAAGATAATACATGAGAAAATCTGCAAATTCATCCCAGAAACTGTTTATGAAGAAGTAATAGCTGCTTTGTAGAGTCTTTAGATTTCAAAAGTAGCAGGAAAAATAGCTAAATCTCATACTTGCAAAGAAGTTTTTCCAGGCTATTAATAAGACATTAGCTCCAATGAAGAACTTAAAAACATCAATGAGCCTTGCATTCTGCTCCATTCCCTTGTTAAAGGACATGAATATGTAATATAGAAATTGAAGGATACTTAACATTAGCAACATGAATTGTTGCATTAGACAATTTGACATCTTAGGAGTTCAGAATAATTTACAAACATTAATTTAGCCATGCAACATCCTTCTGAAGTAACAGCTATTAGTATTTACTATTATGAATGGAAGATTCATGGAACACAGATGACATTTCCAAAATCTAGCAGTCAGACAGCATAATTAATAAAAGAGACAATAGTTTTCCAACTAAACAAGGACCATTAAACTTCTCTTTTTGTTTACATAATAATCTTGACATGCTAAATGAAATAAACCATTCAGTAAGTCACTATAGCCAGAAGCAAGAGATTCAGGTCAAAAATACTGAGTGAGCAAAGTATTTATGAGAATTGAAGAGAAACCTCTTCTGATTGCAGTCAGTGCAAGACTATGTGACAAAACCAAATTTAATAAACCCAAATGTAAAATAATTATGAGAAGTTACTGAGTTTCTCACCTGTAAAAAGGGAAAGCAGATGGAGCATCAGGACAAGTAAGCAACTCTATTAAAACACTGAATAAATCCAATACCATTAAGTCAGTTACTCCTCTTTCTTGTTTTCTCATCTGTATGCTATTTTCCTACACACTCCAGCTTCCCCATCCTCTATAGCTAAACAGCCTCTAAACTTTAGTCTTGGGGAGGGAAGAAGGATAAAGGTCAGGAACAATAATATGGAAAATGAGTTGTACACAAAATGTTTAAGAAAGTTTTTAGGAGAGCTACGTGTACTGTACCACTAATAGTTGAATGGAGTCAAAAGCTTAATGAGGAAGAGAAAAATTAATTTCACATAAAATATGGCCATACAAATATGTCACAAATAAGAGACATATAAAGCCAAATTTACTGCTCAATCATATAGCACGTGACTTTGCTTCCAGACTTTTATCAGCCGTGGTCTGTAGCAATATCCCAAAAGGTAAACATCCTTAAAAACATACAAAAACTAAGCACTTGAAAAACTTTCTTCAGCCTTTGGGGGTAAATTCAGAAACCTCCTTCTAAAGGTGCTGAAGCTGATTAGCACGGTCAGAAAATAACCCAGTAATACACCAGCTGCTCCCTCAACCAGTGAATCCTTTTTAAGTTAAAAGTTAACCTTCTAATCTTGCTTTAAATATTGTCATAGTTCTTAGATATACCACAGAATATGCCAAGTTCTAAGGGACCCACAAGGATCATCGAGCCCAACTCCCAGCCCTGCACAGAACATCTCAAAGAATTACACTATGCACCTGGGAGCATTCCAGACGCTTCTTGAACTCTGTCAGGCTTGGTGCTGTGGCCATTCCTCTGGAGAGCCTGTTCCAATACCAAACCACCCTCCGGGTGAAGAAACTTCTTCTAATACCCAACCTAAATCTCTCCTGGCACAGCCTCAGGCCATTCCCTCAGGTCCTGTCAGCGGTCACCACAGAGCAGAGATCAGTGCCTGCCCCTCCTCTTCAGTGTAGATAGATGCATAACCAGGTTTAATTTAATTTATTTCACTGTCTCATGCATGTGTATAATCTGTAATTTAAATCAATGTACATTTATTAAGCAGATTGTCTACTGAGTCACAGATGCTCTTGTTGCAGTTCATTACGCCGGCTCATGTTCCGGAGCATCCAGTGAGGGCTGGAAGGATATGGTACAGAAAAGTAGGTGATAAATGTCTAATGCCTCCAGCACTTCAAGAAGAAAAGGAAAAAGAAGTATTGCAGTGCTCAAAAGTTCAGTGTAATAGTATTAGTAAACAGTGAGATTGCAACTCCCAACTGGAGTGCTGTAATATTTGATATAGTTGATAAAGAATCTAGAACAATCTATAGAGTACTGCAAGACCAAAACTACTTCACAAGAAGAAACCACAAAGCCTCAGAAAAAAGATATTGCTCTGAAACTGTAAATGCATTGCTACATTGCTAGTCAGTGACAGGACTGGCAACATTGAAATAAGCAAACTTCAGATGTATCAGAATAGTTCATCATATACACATACCACATTAAAAGTTAACATGAATATACACATACCACATTAAAAGTTAACATGAAACCTAATGACTTCTTTGAGATGACTGCTTTTACAGATTCAAAGGAAATGAGTATTATACTCATTAAATTTCCTGTAATGAATAAAAGGAGACAGGAGACAATAGAAACAAGCCAAGCAGATTGTAGATGAAAAAAAGTAATTATGTCCAAGATGATTATTTAACTAGTAGCTGAAAATCATATTGATTAAGAATACCAAGAAAACTACTAAATTTCACTGCATATGAATATGAGTTTCTCTAAAAACACCTAGGAAGAGTTCAAAATAAGCTGCATTTAAATTAAAAACAAAAGGAAATTCCTTCAGGGTAGCATTTTTCCCTTGGAGCATAACCCACACATTTGGTTCATTGCTCTTTGACAAAAAGCATATGTTCTAGATGTTCCAGGCCATACATTCTTTCAGGAAAAGATGAACAACCTTTATCTATAATGATGCAGTTAATCTTTAAGAAATAAGGAGTTTTCCAGACTTCTTGGTATTTTTGCCCAGCTGGTATTCTAGGTAAACATCTTACAGTTAGAAAGACATTAACCTGCAAGTTATTTGGGTTATTATTTTTGAATCTCCAAAATCTGGCCACTTAAACTGTGCAGAAGAGAAAGGAGTGCCTATCATAGAGGCCAACACTTAACACCCCTACCCAGTACTGGTTCTCTTCCTCTGAATACAGTGACTCACACTAAGCTTTGCATCAATAGGTGATGCTCAGAACTCCCAAACTGAGGTCCTCCAGTAAGACTTTCACAAGGAGAAGTGACAGAAGTTAGCTGTTGTTGAAAAGATGCAATACTACTGGCACTAGCAAGCCTGAATGAATTATCTGAATCACTACCATAGCAGAGTAAGGGGTTGGAGCCCCAGAAAAGAACATACCTCTTCACAAGATCAACCAACAGAGTACTTGCCATGTTTTCAGTGTACAGTACTGAAGACATTTCACTCCTGACAGGTAAAATTTGGCAGATGGCGAACAGGAAAGATGACATGAAGCAGGTTTTGCTAGACAGTCACCCCTTGAGCTCAGATCAAATTCATAGACTTCTCGAAGTTCTCAAGCTAGAGACTTTTCTTCCCCTCGCATATAAAATGTGGCTGTTCTTTTTCCTCCATTGTTCCTTTCCTCTCTAAATGTGCTTACCTTTATATTTTCATTTAGTCTGTAGGGTTCTTCTAAGCAGAGAAGCAGTACCTACTAAAAGTACTCTTAGAACCCACCATCAGGAGGCATTTGAATTGGGAGGGGGTTACAGATTTAAAGGAAAAAGAAACAAACCAAACAGAAATATAAATAACATTTCCACAGAGTAAATACTGAAGGCCTTTTAAACTTAAATGTAAACCACTACATTTCACCAACATAATGTTTCTGACAAACACAAATCTTCTCAAATTTAGATAGCATGACATAATTATAAATAAAAGTATTAGCTAGTCCTTGAGGATACTCCATTAGTCCCTTCTTTTTGCATATTTAAATTGTATTCAACCATCCAGCTAAGTTATTGCACCCAAGTGCATCATAAAGTATAGTTTGTGCAGTGTCATTAACACATAAAGAACACAAGAAATCATTCTCTGCATGGATACTAAACAAACAGAGGAATAAGATATTCCCCTGCCACCATACAAATGTTTCTTAACAGTTCAACAGCTGCAGCACTTTAGTGGGAGATGCTATGAATTTAAAATCGAACATTTTTCTAGCTTCTGTTCCCAGAAATGCCTTCAGGTAATCTGGAGAGGCAAGGAGGGACACACAGGCTCTATCCTGAATGCTGATGATTTGTCCACAGAGACTACATCGTACACTAATGCATGTGAAACACACAATGCACAACATGCTTTGTGAGAATTCCCTAGTGCAAACAACCCTAATTTAATCTAAGCAAGATTACACATTCTTTTTCTGACAAACATGCAAAGGGCAAATCTACACCCTTTAGCAGCACAAGGCACAGCCAGCCTGCAGCTATCTCCAACAAAGCTGGTACATGCCCCTGACATAACAGAGCTATGACCTTTTAGGTCAGCCTAAAAGGAGCATCATTGCATACATGTCATTGCTTCCCCTTCTGAAGCCAGCATGGGCACTTCTCTGCTATGTGTGTTGCTCTAAAATTACCTATGAAAGGGGCTTGGATAAAAAAAGAACCTTAATGTCATGGATTAATATATTTCTTTTTACTTTTTCAGTAATTCTCCCTTGTAGAGAAATCCTGCTATTCCACAGGGCAAGTTTAAATCATGGTTTGCATTAAACAGCCACGAAATAAAGTGCAGAAATCTGAAAAGTTTATAACAAAGATGAATGTCATGTGGAAAAAAGAACCAAGAGAATTTAGTATTTTTCAAGCTTTGGAGGGCTGCTTCTCCCTCCCCACTCAAAACCAGTAACTTACAGTAACATTCTAGCAGCTTTTAACAGGTTCCTCTGTTGTCTTTATCTAGTTCATGCAGCATAAGGAGTCATAGTCCTAAGTGAAGACACTAAATTAACAAAGATTTTCTGATAATACCACACGTGCTTCAACTTTATTGATTGCACACAAGTCTGTGTCAGGTAACAGAGTTTAGAAGCTGTCCACATGGTGGGAAGAACTGTAATTGTAATTTACACAGTACTTCATGTAATATATAAAGACAGTACCAAGAAGAATTCTCACAGCAACGTAGCCAAGAGAAATCAAACTTCTTGGAACATACGTAATTGATTGACATAAAATAAACAACAGTATCAAGGAAGATCTTTCAAAGCTAGGTGGGAACTTGAGAAGAAACAAAGACTAAATTCAAGGTCTTAATTTGATCTCATCATGTTTCATCATATAATTCTACTCATTCATTCATTCATTTTTACCTAAAATATAAGGCAAGGAAAGTGTCTGATTCCATTTATCAATTACATAGATCAAGAAGGCATGTGAGTTATACTTCTCTGAAGAGTGAACCAACAGCCTGGTTGGTTGTATTTTATTTATATGCTCTGGAAAGGAAAGCTGTCAAATTTCCTAGGTGCACTATGAATACTCTTTGCAAGAGATTTATGCAGTCTTCCCAAGGGCAGCCATAGTAGAGCAGGGATCTACACACTGAATGATGCTCAGAGTATGGAATTCTTGCACTACTCTGTTAAACATGAAATCCCAAGCAACCCATATTTCTGAAGGGTACTGATTTTTTCCAATTCTACAATTCTGGAGCAAAAGAGAATCAAAGCCACCTGAGTACAGGTATCGTGAACGGTGGTTAACCAGTGGGGATAACCCAGAATACAGATCGCATCAAGTTTCAGATTCTGAAACAAGTTCTGAAAAACAGCAGCCTTGAGAGTGTTTGGGAACTCCCACACATATTTTTTTCCCTCTTACATTCTGATAGAAATTATGATTTTTAGTTTGAATAATCCACTTAAAACTAGCAGCGGTAATACCTACCCCACCTACTCTTCATTTAATTTATAGAAAAAATATTGAGAATGAATAAAAATTTTTCACCTTCATTTCCCTCAGGCTGAAAATATCAAAAAATTTATGTTATTTCTATCAAGAATCCAAATTATCCTCAGCACTATACAGTATTTTCCATCTAAGACAGAATACACTTTAGTGAAAGAGAGAAAAGCACACAGGAATGCAGACTAACAGAGAGTGGGAGGTAGTGGAGAATAAGACAGGGAGAAAGGAGGGGCAAACAGGCTCTATTTTTTTTAAGAATTTCAGCATGAAAGCCAGCACCTAACAATGATATGACTGCTTGTCCACTCCCTCCTGCCTCCCAGTAGGATGGGGTGGAGAATCAGGGAAAAAAAGGTAAAACTTGTGGGTTGACTTGAAAACAGCTTAATAATTGAAACAAAGTAAAACATAATAAAAATAAAAATTTAGTGGTATTAAAAATAACAGTAATTTTAATAAAAAATAAGAGGGAGGGAGGTAGAGAGAGTTAAAAGCTAAAATGAACAAGTGATGCACGATAGAATTGCTCACCACCCACTCGCTGCCAGATGACCAGCTCACCCCCAAGTCAGGCCTATTTCAAGTGACTTCCCCAGTTTACACTGGGCATAACATTTTATAGTATAAGATATCCCTTTGGTCTTTTTGGCTCAGCTATCCCAGCTATGTTCCCTTTGAGATTCTTGTTCACCTCCCCACTGGCAGAGTGTGAGACCCTGCAAAGTCCTTGACTTGGGGCAAGCACTGCTAAGCACCAAGCAAAGCATCAGTGTGTTATTGACATGGTACTGAATCCTAAACAAAGTGTTGTAGCAGCTACTGAGAAGAAAATGAGCTCTACCCCAGCTGAAAGGAAGAGAGGTTTCAAAGGGAGCTTTGCCAGTTGGTACATGGAGAAAACCACATTCATAACTGGGTACTTAGCTTGGTATAACTGGCCAAGAAAAGTTATTAATAAAATGTGCCACAAAATTCAAGTTTGTCTATCTAAATAAAAGTCTTTTCATACAGCAGTGTACTGAGGCTGACCAATCAAATCTGAGCTCCCATAAAGTGCTTAGTATCGCCAATGCAACCTTGGAACTAACATTAAGAGTGTTCTGTATCACAAGCTAGTGGAAAAAGCCTTGAGGTTATAAACATAAGATGCCTCTATTTAATTCATCCCATATTCAGGAAAACAGATTCTATAAATAAAGTGGCATCAAGGAAATCCATCCAATTTCTCCTTATAATCGAAACAAGCTTGAACGTTGTGCTATTCAGGTCAACAAATGTTAATAATAATAGTGCCCATAACACTTTCTATTTCATGTTACAACCTCAGAGGAGCAAATCCCATCACAGTGAACACCGACAACGCTTGAGATTGCAACTAAAGAGGTCTGGGCCAAGGAGGAATTATTGCAAGTTTATTCTGCTTGGTTTTAGCATGGTTCACTATTAAAGTAGAATATTATATGCTTAGAGAAGTTGTGGATGCCCAGCCCTGGAAGTGTTCAAGGCCAGGTTAGACAGAGTTCTGGGCAACCTGTCCAGTGAAAGATGTCACTGTCAATGGCAGGGGGGTTGGAACTAGCTGATCTGTAAAGTCCCTTCCAACCCAGACCATTCTACGGGTCTGTAATTCTATCTGTACCTAGAAATTCAATAACACATCTGTAAAATGAATAACACAGATAACAGCTACCAGATCTTGAAAAGGGAAAGCATAATCCAGAGAATGACACTGCATTACATTTCATAAAGTAGAATTAACATTCAATACCAAATACCTAATGTTCTGTTACTAATTTTTTTGGGAAAAAAATAGATTACAATAAGCACAGGCATATGTTACTGGAAGATAAATACGCTACAAGCAAATCTGAACTGAACAGAAATTAATGTTGAACACCAGAGGTTTTAATAAAGAAAAAAGGTCTTCCTAAATACTGGGCTTCCTTTTTCATGGTAAAGTATTTAGATAGGATTAAAGTTTTTCAGGTGACTTTGGTTACCACAAGGCTATGCAGATCTGTCACTTGAAGGAAAATGTTATTACCTTTTGAGGGCCAGAGTAATTATAATCCATTTGCTGTGCTGATTGGCGAGCAACTTCTTCTTCAATTTATGAATTTGGAATACAGAGAAAGCTCCAAATGAAGTGAGTGAAGGCCTATAAAGTAATCTGATATTCTAAGAAATACAGCCATAACACTGCTGAAAACTTAATTTAATATCCATTTGAATGTTTATAGGCTCTGCTATTTCCCTCTTTTACTTTCTCCTGCCGTGACCCTTCAGGAGACCAAGCCTCAGTGACACCTGAAAGACTGAAGAATATTATTAAAATTAGTCACTTAGAGCTACTCATAGGAGGATCCAGAACTAATTTCAAAGTTTAACTGTTCATCTGGTTGTGGTTTCACACCATTTTGCAACAGGGCACCACATTTCTTTGATATATGGGGAGTGGCCATTGTTTGACAGTTTCATAGAAAAGTAACAAGTGCTGTTTCATTGATCATATATTTTAAAAACAAAGATGTAAAGCATTCAAAAAATAAACTCTTGGAAGTTGAAAGTGCATATGTTTGATTAATTACCTAACCATATCTGGCAGAATGAATTTCTTCTCTAAGGATTGCTGTGTTCTTAGTTCTTGTCTGAACTCTTTTCAGAAGAAAACTGGTATTTGAGTTTACAATTTCAATGTCAGGTTTCATTCAACTGCAAATTACCCTAGCTGAATTACATAAACCACTGAAATAGACTTTAGAGTAAACTTCAGTCCTTAACTCTGGCAATGCTGCTGTCTGTAATTACTGCTACACTGGCACTTCATTTACAATCCCCTAATGCCCTGTGTCTATTGCTAGCAACAAATTGTGGATTACCAGCCCAGTTGGTTGCTGTCAAATATACATTCTGTCTATTGTTCAGACTAACAGCCTGCAAACAACTGACTGGAACAACGTCATGACAATACAACACTATTAGGAATGATGGGAAAATGAACACAAATGGGAAAACCTAAAGTGAAAAGTATGCATAGATAATCCTTTTGAGGTAACAAAGTTCAATGTATTTGAATAGAGACCAGAGAATCTGGAAGGTGACTAATGCTTAACCCGCCTTTTTATAGTAAATAGGCATGGCACACAAAGTGGAGTTACAGCTTCATAAAACAGGAAAATCAACTTTTTGAAATTGCGATTAATTGATAGATTTCAAAATAACATACAAATATACCTGGATATCAGGACTAGGGATTTATGAGGAGAACTATATAATTTGCATCTATTCTATTTTATTTAATATTTCTGGTCTATATGAGACATTAGACTCTACTCTGCCTTTTGGAGACCACACCTGGAGTACTGCACTCAGGCCTGGGTTTCTTAGTGAGGAAAGACATGGCCTGTTAAAATGAGTCCAGTGGAAGGCCATGACAATGGTCAGAGAGCTGGAACACCTCTCCTATGAAGGAGGCTGAGAGAGCTGCGGTTGTTCAGCCTGGAGAAAAAATCCAGAGAGATCTTAGAGCAGCCTTATAGTACCAAAAAGGGGCTTACAAAACAGAGAGCGAGCGACTTTTTACTCAAGCAGATAGTGATAGGACAAGGGCAACTGGTTTTAAACTAAAAGAGGAGAGATTACGATTAGATGTTGAGAAGAAATTCTTTACTCAGAGAGTGTTGAGGCACAGGAGCAAGTATCCCAGAGAGACTGTAAATGCATCATCCCTGAAAGTGTTCCAGGCTGGACTGGATGGAGGTTTGAGCAGCCTGGTCTGCTGGATGGCATCTGCTCCCTGTGGCAGGGGATTTGGAACTAGGTGGCCTTTAAAGTCCCTCTCAATCAGACCATCCTGTGATTCTAAGTATTTAAGTTACTAGAAACTGGATGAACGTGCCAGGGGAATTACCACTGTAGTTGCTCTCTTTCCCTAAGAATTTGCTACAAAGACAGGTTGCCAGACTAGGCAAACATCTAGCCTGACCCAAACCCTTCCTACAAGATTATTAGTAAGTATAGACATTCCAGATAGCGACACTGACTACAAATTTCCATCAAAGACAGACTGAGGACTGAGCAACATGCACAGCACATCGGGACAAAACCTCAGTGTACCTGAACTGCTGTAATCTTCTTGCTGTCAAAATTGCCATGTTGATTTATATCTTCCCTTAAAGACCTCTTTGACCAACTCTATTTTACCCTGTTATTATGACAGTATTTGATAAATAATCAACAGGATGGAATATTGAGCTATTAAAATAAATGGAAGTGTAACCTTTAAGGGTAAAAAATATTTGCAATGTATAATGAAGTCTGAAAATAAATATTTAATCTGAAAAATACTTTACTAGTATCCTTCCCTGTTTCTAGATATGTCTTCAGAGCCCATTTAAGTATTTTTAGCAGCACAATTTTTTTTTTTTCACTATTACTTCATTCTTATGAATTAATGCTACCAATTCTGGTAATGACACTTTCTCTGAAATCATATTCCTTAAAAGCAAGAATATTATCTGAAAATAAGGAGTGTCTGCAGAACATTCTCTATAAAAATCCTGAGAACTCAATTTTCATTAGAGCACTTAGATTTCTATTAACTAAGCAAGTAGCATACTTGAACAAATAATGATTATAGATTTTTTTGGAAAGTCTTTTATAAAGTGATTTTCAGAATATACATGGCATATATGTTGCAGAAAATATATTTTGGTTTTGTTTATGTAGAGAACAAAGCACTATAGGATCCTGGAATACAGAAAAGCTTCTAGGACAGAGCAGAATATCTATGAAGGGCAACAAGAAACTGTAAATATTTAAATAGAATTTTTCTTGATCTGAAACTGTTTCTCTGTTGTTTCCTTGTTTGTACCTGGAGGAGTAATTGCTGAAGATAGGTGGAAAATGCCAGTTTGCTCTTTAAGAAGGATTTTTCAGGATCTAATACCAGCAACTGGCATATGAGAGGTGAACAAACAAGGCCATTTCTTGACAAAAGCAATTACGTAGAATGCTAGAGAGATAAGATCATGGGTGTTCTTAATAGTGGTGTGATGGTGTAAGCTGATTGTCTACCACATGGGTCAGCTTCTTCACGTTTACAGGTATTTAAAAGGAACAAAAGCTCCTTATCTATGACCCCCTGAAAAAAATAACAGCCCAAACAATTCTCATGGAGAATTCTGTAAGCTGACAATGTGTTGCCACTTTCCAAGCCACAAGGGCACGAAAGATGAAAAGATGGTTAGTTTCTAAGGTATACAGCCACTTTTGAAATGTACTGTGTCTCAGCTTGGTAGCTATTTAAAGAATTTCACAACTACTGTCACAGTTCCCATAGCAAGGAGAGGATATGACAAGAGAGGAGTCTCTCATCACTACCTGCATTCGATGAAAAAAGTCATACAGAACATCAGACTTGACCTTGTGGCTCTGAGAAAGAGCTATTACCTCCTTGGAAACACTGACACTGTTTTGACAGGGGCTGTGCCCTCTCCAGTACTGGCTGGTAGGGATTCTTGGGAAATTCTTAGCCAGCTAAGGATAAAATGGTGTCACAAGTGAAACATCTCTGCCCTGGTGGGCTGACTGCATGCAGATCCACCTGAAATACTTTTTTACACTCTGGGCCCTATATTTCATTTTGAAATTACAGATATCAGCATATACAAAACTGATACACGCAGCTCCCTACTGGAGCTTGACTGATATATAACTCTATGGCAACTAGAGTTAATTCCAGTTTTATCATGTAAGGAGAACCTTGAAGGAGAGGTAATAAAAATAGGGAGGAAAAGAAATGCAGGAAGTAATGGAAAATAAAGAGAGAGAACTGTCCTCATAATGGTAGAGTACTTAGAGCTGTATTTCACCTGAAGCAAAGTAACTAGCTGGTTGTCAGTGAACAATTTGCTTGCATCGATCTCTTGGTTAAATATTGAAGATAGTTGCCTACAGGGTACAATGAATGAAAATAAATTCCTTAATCACCCTACTTTTTGTGCCTGTGCTTGTAAATCAACATGTGTTTCAAGTGGAAAACTGTTTAGATTTTAAAGAATGCTCTACCTCTGCCAGTTGTGTCTTCCAATTGCCCGTGCCAGGAACCTCCCACAATGATAATCCTTCTTTTCTTGTCTGATCTTTATTTTTTTTATAAAACAATATTAAAATAATAAAAAATATTTTAAAAAATATAAAATACATGTATGAAAGTTGAACATGTGCCTCATTTTAACCTGGCAATGGTGTCAGAGCCACCTCAAACTCAACTGAAGATTTTTAGCTAATTTCTGTAAAAAAGTAAGACTATGGGTTGAAAAATATTCTGTGTAGTTATGTGGTCATATAATGTGCACACTAGAGTACACAGTAGACCAAACAGTTTGTTAATCTTTAGTATTCCATCTTGCAAGTCTTCTAAGGAAAAATCTTTCTTCAAAAGATAAAATTAAATATGGGTTATTCTTGTATTTTTCACCATGAGTGGCTCATTATCAAGACTTAAATTCTTTTTCTCCTCACTAAATTATCTGAGTCAGTGAAGCACATACAAGCCAAAGGCTTGCAGTAGAAGCCATTTTAACCCAATATAATATTCAACAGTGTCCAAAAGTGAATGTTTGAGCAGTAGCAGAGCCATGTAAGCATATTTGCAAAGCAACCTCACTGCTTCTGACAATTTTAGCTCACAGACTTACTGAGACAGATACAGATAGTTTTCATTTATAGGTTAACTAACTCAAAGGTTAACTGGGATCAGTTTAACTTAATGTGGCTCTTCAGCAAGAGCTCTTCTGTTTCTCTAACAATTATACTCCTACTCAACCCACTCCTCTTATTTGGAGTCCCCCTTTTCTGTCTTCATGAGATGTCCCATACTTATAAGAAACTATTGTTATGAAATGTCCCTTATTATTTCCCAGGTAGTCTAAATGAATATGGTACTGGCTATTTTTAATTATTCACCACATTTAAAGGATTATTACATTCATGGCACCATTTTAGGATCTTTTTAAGGGTTGCTTCTGCTCTAAAGTTCACTTTTGCTGTCAAGAGATTTCATGTTCTCTGCTCTGCCAGTGGCAACAGTATTCAATGTTTGCCATTTATACACTTAGAGTAGTGGAGGGGATGCTTCCAAAAGCCAAAACTGCAAACAATCTAGAATTTAAAAGTCAAGGTGGATTCCTGCCTACTCAGCCATCACACTGCTTCTTTTTGTTGCCCCATCTATACTTTCAATCAAATCTAGGCAATCCATGCCTACCTTAAAGAAGGCAAAACAAATAAAATTTTTCAAATTTTACTGATAGCAATGCAAAAACTGTACAAAATAATTCATAACTCTGACTGAGGAGGGTTACCTCACAGACATTCAATCCATTTGTGCCTGATTTCCATAGAAGTCTTGTGACTGAAAGTTTCCCCCAGAAAAGAACTGAAAGAAAGAAGGCCTTGATTCAGACCTATGTGCTCCATGAACCTTTTCTCTGTGCTCCATGCACAGTTATTTTAAAGCATTCACCCCAGAAAAGTATACTATCTTGCAAACTAAAGCTCTCTTTGTTTTTCGAAACTGAAATCCTCTTGGCTTCCACATTTCCCTCAGGATCTGATGTTCATAACTAGGGGATTAAAATCACACACACTACACTTAAAAAGGGTAACATATGCCAAGACTATACATCCTATACTGCTTTACATTGTCTAGTAAATAATACGGACCCTTTCAGACAAACAATTGTGCAAGGAACACTCCCTAAATTAATAAGGCTCAGGATCCTTATTTCTTCTATTGAATGTAAAAGTGTATATTAGTCTGACAACATGCTCATAAAAAAACCTTTATTTATACTATAAATTAAAATTAAAAAAAAACTATTACCCAAAAGTCTCTAATATGCTAAATTTTTTTGTGGCAAAAATAAGTACATTTTAACTCCCTTTCTCTTCAGTGTGTCTCCATTCTTCCTACTCACTTCATCATTGTCAGGCCACAGTTAAGAGGCCTGGGAGTTCCTTCAAGGAAAATGGGAAACTCTGGTTTAGGCTACTAATACAATAAAAACCTTCAAAGTATCCAAATTTCATAATTTACTGCTCTTTTAGATTTGGAAAACCAAATTGTTTCATCAAAGGACACCTGAAGTACAAAATCTCATCCTAGTTTATTGTCTCTATCCATGAATGGCAGGTAAATAGAAGGGATCTGTGCTTAGGGAGCAGAGGGTTTATGTATGACAGGCACTAGAGAAAGTATTTAATAATGCAGGCAATATCATCTTGCTGGAGAAAGTGCTCTGCAATGATACCTTTTCAGACAAAATTAATGACTTAGTTCAAGATACTCAGTCCGACAATTAATCAGTGCAGTCCTGTGAAAGATTGTCAAAGGAAATGGTGGATGTGAAATGCTTCAGGGATTTACCACACACTTAAATTTCCAGAGAACAGCAGGTTGGTATACTGGTCACATGCCTTAGGCTTGAAGTCAGAGGTTCATATGGTTCTGAATGCATTTTACTACTATCATCAACAAAAAGCAGAGTATATGCAATAATAGAGCTGGTTTCCCATTTGCTACAAAGGCAAAATAATGTAAGGTAATGTAACTGTAATTTAATTTAACAGGACTGATTTAGTACAACTTTATGCTGCAGTTATTCACATATGGCCCACATGAGGAATTATTTTTCATTATCTCATTATCATATGGAAAATGTGAGAAATAGTAATACCAGAGTGATAAACAAGGGTAAAATAGCTAATCATGCAAGTACCTGGGAGCTGTACTAGGGTTCATTGACATGGCATTCAGTGAGAGCAAGATATCAATACCTGAAAGTACCAATTCCCATTTAACTTTTACATGTTTTTCATGCATGGCCTGAATTAATTGAAAATTGTTTTCCTAAATTAAAAAAAAAAAATACCACTGACTTCACTGGAGTCTGGATCATACCCTTCATTTTTTGCCTATATTTAAATCTACATTTTCTTCACAGTCTGACAGAGTAATGGAAATTATAGCAATTGAAAACTTAACTTGTTGTTCAGTGTGTTTGCTTAGAAATAGAAGAAATTTCAAGACACAGAGTAAAAGGTGAATCCATTGTCTAAACGAAAAAAAAAAAAAGGCAAGCTTGAATCAAAGTTTGATACAAAGATTTATACTTGTAAAGAACAAAGCATTATAGGATCCTAGATCAAATTTTAACCTGGCCAAATCTATTGTGCCACATCCAACACGTTCATCCACATCTGGTTGTTCCATTTACCGTAACTATTCTGAGTGAATTTCTTTCCCTTTAGAAAAGCTTAATTATTGCCTTTGGACTGTATTAAGAGGAATGAGATTTACCCAAAATTAACCTCTTTTTTTATGACTTTGCCAAGACTTTTACTGGAATAAGGCCCTAAAAAGCAAACAGATGTTGCTTTACAAAATCAGTTTGCTTATATACCACATTTTCACCTGACAGTCAAAAAATACAGCTTCTTATAGCAACATTCTACATAAAAATCATAGAATCCACCATGATTCTGACAAGATGAGTATTTCACACACTAAACATCTGAATAGAAGCTATCACAGATAAGATTTAGGTCTCAAAAGATTGCCTCATCAGTTGCAAAAGACTTACAGTCCCTCAGTGAAGCTGAACCTTTAAATCATGACTATTTTTCCCGATTCAGTTAGGCTATTTATGCAGTTGTTAGCAGAAAACTTTTCTGCAGCCAGTATGCTAGTATTTTTTCATTAGGCAGTCAAAGCAGTGTAACTTTTTCTGCTTCTTCTTAATGCCTATACAATCAGCAGACCCACATTTACAAAAGCACCTCATCACACCCAGCAATTGCTATCACATACACCTAGAGGAAATGAATATACCTCTGGGTAGAGATGCAGAATAGAAAAATACTACAATGTTAAGTTAAAAGTAGTTTCAGTTCAGAAAAAATGTGTTAGATTTCTAAGCAAATTGAACTGAGTGCTATCTCTAATAATATTAATGTGTGGCAACCATATCGTGGCTCAATCCCACACAAAACAGGTAACCAAGATGCCAACAGCAGTGCTGTGCCTAAAACCAAAACTAAGCAAAAATAGAACTCATATATTAGGGAGAGACTGCTCACAACAGCCCATCAGCACCCTGTATTTTACTAAACTGGAGAGTAACAATTCTGTTGAAAAGGACTAAATGTTCTTGAGACAAAAGTTGCTGGCAAAAGCATCCAGGCATCTGTAGTAGCCATATACTTGTTTATTCTTTGATTAAGACATGGAAATGTATTTCTGGTCAAAACCATGACTTGACTTTTGGTGTAGAACTTGTACCTTGAGTCCAGATATTAAAGACTGTGTCTAACTTTAGTTCTTCTCTGCATTCTGTATTTACTCCTGAAAGCATATATATTTCTCAACACTTAACATCAACATTTTAGGAACACTGGATATGAGGTTTATATGGCCACAAGGCCATTTAGCAAAAAGAAACATTAATCAGAAAAAAAAAAATCTAATTTTAATAATTTCAGTAGCAAGCCGGTGCATAATGAAGGTGAAAGGGAGAAACACTGACTCCAGAGCAGCTTCCACTTTGCTGTATGCCCTGCTCCTGTCTCTTTTCTCAAGTAATTCTCTTTCACTCATCCTTGCCTTTTGGAAGTGGATTGACAACAGAGATCTAGGCCATGTCATGAAATCAAACAGTAGGAAAAATTGTGATGGACATACCTGGATGAAGCAGGATAAAGGCAATTTGATAAGGAGAGATTCAATTCTCATGTACTAAAACCTTTCAAGCAACTTTTACAGAGGTTTTACTGAAATCTACTCAGGAGAAAGAAGCTCACATCACTTTCCATGCTTGAGAAGAGGCTGAGCGAAAAGAGATGCTAAAAGTACAAGAGTCACATAGTAAAACTCCTTTGTATTTCTCAGGAAAGCCAGAAGAAAAGTCCAATAACTGAGTTGGAAGCAGAGAAGAATTTAGGTAGTGAGATGGAGTGTTGATAAAAAATAAGATTGTATGCGGTCTTTGGTATAAATTTAAATAACTTTAAAAGAATTTACTCCTTCCCTGACTGTTACAATTAAAACCAGAATTTTTTGCTTCCTATGACAGTTTAGCTCTTCTTAAGCTGTGTATATAATTAACCAGAACACAGTAAATAATAATAAAGATTCTTTGGCCCCAAAACGGCCAGATCTATTACTGCTATAGGCAAAAATGGCTAATGGAACTGATTTTAAGATTTTTTTAATATGTCACTCAGAATAAGTTCTTTAAAGAATGATTGTTCTGTCTACTGTGGTTATATTTAAATGCCAGATTCTGTCTGTCAAATGTGACTGGATTTATCAATGAGGCAGAATGATAAAGAGGAAATTGAAAGGCTGCAAAATAAATTATTTGGAAAGTTAATTATAAATAATATAATCTCTATATGCAAATATTAAATATGTTTATTTAATTATATCACTGCAGATTTTAAAAGTTCTTTCTGAATTTGGCATGTCATCACATCAGGCTGTTTCTTGGGGATATAATTATTTAGGTTAAATGATTAAATGAGTGCTGTTATACATATTAGCTGTTCTCAGCTTTAAGCATATAAACGTGTTCTGTCAATATACTAACCAGGGAGCAGTCTAAATGTGGAAGGTACTATTCAGGAAGAAAAGAGTCATTATGTAAAAAAGCAGTATCCAATAGTTTTTACATCCCATTCATATTCTGAAGGTCATTTGTAAGTGGCACACACAATATTATTGAGTTACTCAGACCCATTTAGAAGTTTCTGTTTCACTGGCTTAGAAGTCTAAAAATGATGGCAGAAACTCAGTCATCGTTCAGAGAGCAAGAATGCAGAGTAATTTTTACTTACTAATTTTAGAAATGAGCAGGGATGAACAATCCACTGCTGTCACTTGACAGAATTAATGAGAAGTAATGATTTTAGCCATATTTTAGCCACTGTATCAGCATCCCTTCTGACCATCGTAACTCAGCCCACATTTTGCAAGAGATTAGATGAAATGAAATATAAATTCCTGAGCAATTTATACATTTCCATGCCTCTTCCTCCCTAAGGACAAAGAACATCTACCCAACTGTATTGTCCACAGCCTATTCACCCCTACCAGGCGAGTTACCACAGCAGTGCTGCACACCTGCAAAGGCAGGACCTCACGTAGCTCTGCAAGCTCCCTGCTTTGCTCCTCGGGGCCAGTCCTTCACTTTTGTGACATACCAGACAACCACTGTCAGCAGAGACTTGTTTATGACTTATGTATTCACAGCATGAGCCTAAAGCTCAATGTAGATTTAACCTTCAGCATCTTATTTGGATGGTCCAAAACTGACAGGTAATAAATGTGTTGCTCTTTGATGGTCTGTCATTGTTAATGCACCTGGTTCACTATTTCACTTCCTTGGTCTCCTGGGTTCACTCAAGCATGGATTTGCAGATTATTCCAGCCAAGGCATCCCCCCTCTAGTACTTATAAGTTTTTGATAATAAGCCTAGATGATTGTACTCAGGACAAAAAGCAGTAAGCTCTTGTGTTTTATCACTCTTTCAAGTCAATTTTGCAATGAGATAAAGATTTTTAAAACTTTTAATGAATAACTTGCATACTCCTTGTAATAGTATAAACACATTCTCTATTTTTTCAGAGTTTGGCAATGTCTGAATCAGCTATTTTTTTTGGTATCTTAACTTTCTTGCCACTACCAGTAAGACTGCACTGGAAAAAAAAAAAAAAAGAGTAGGATACATATCAAAACAATGTAAATTATTAATCATAGCTACCTCTGCATAATCAAAAGCGTGTTGCTATATTTGCACAGAGTGGTTTCCAAGATAAACTTCTTTTCAGTATCTCTAACAGCCTTCCAGAACAGTCATCATTAAGCAGAGAGTTTCCCTAATGGTTCTAGAAACAGGGAATTTCTTTTTCTATATGTCAGGAAACCTCTTTGGCTGACTTTAAAAGACTTGACTGATACAATTTTTTCTTTTTTTTAATGGATATTTAAACCTGTATACTTCAAATATGCGTAATGCATGAATTTTTGATGTACATTCAAAACAGGACTTTTCATAAGGTCTATTAAACTGGGAGACAAAGCAAACTACAATAAAAAATCCTTGCATTTTCATATCAGAGATATATCACTCCTAAGAATAATCCTCAGTGAGGAGAAAAATATCTCTGCTTTCTCAGCTAAATCTATATTTGTACTATCTCAAAATTTATCCCACAAACTTATGTCCTGACTACATCAAAATTCAGAGCAGCATAAGAACTGTAAAACCAACTGAGCAAAATTCTGTTTTGCTAATCTATGTCCTTGCTAATGGTCTTCCAGTGAACCACAAATATAGTAAGACTATACATCCGTATACTGTACCATCTACAGTACAGTCCCATATATTTAAGACCATGTCTTAATTAGTATCAGAAATGTAAGAGCAGCAGCAGCAGGCCCCGAAGAGCAGGCAGAGTGGCAGCAGGGCTCACAGCATCCCCAGCTGCAGAGTGAATCCCTCACTGCCTTGCTTACTCCAGGGACATCACACAGTAATGCTCTGAGCCACTGCAGACCAGCACGCTTCATTAAGAGACTCTTCCTTAATGACAGCAGGAACACCACCATGATGAAAAGGAAATTTGCTGTCTTGAAATTAGCCTGTAGGTAAAGATGACTAACTAGTATTGATGTACAGATTTTTCAGTAATCATATATGTCCATGATAGGAGTACGCAAGTTTTTTTCTCTTCTGGAAACAACAAAAGGAACAATAAATTATGCAATAGTCACAGCTGATAAAAGACATATCAGTGCAAGTTACATTATAACCTCCCTTTGCCTGTTAGAACTTGAGAATCTCTGTTTTCATTTACTTTTGCATTAAAGCACTTCCATTCTCAGGCAAACACAGCCAAAAGAGTATGCAAGAGAGCATCACAATTCAGACAGCTCTTTCAGTATGTCTAACTCCCAGCTACACTGATTACACTTTTTGATTTATTTATTCAGTATTTACTACCTCATTTTATTCCATCAAACAACAGTTGCAATATTTTTCTGTGGCTAGTGCTTTTTGATACATATTCCATATTTCCACATCTGAGAGAGATGAAGGTAATGGATGAGGGGAAGATAGAAAAGCCTTTATGCAAAACTAAAAATTTGAATTTCTTGAAAATCAAAAAGCAAGAGGGATTCATAGCTCTGGCATTGGATCAGGTATTTTTGCACTTCTTGTCCACAGTACAGGGTTACCTAGTAATGCAGTCTTTTAGTCTAATTTCCAGTGGATCATGGTGAAATTTCACTTCTCTCCTTGTGTATTCCCCCTGGCTCCAGTTTTCTTGTATTCCTTTCCAGGGTGAATCTGTCCTCTTCATCATTTTCCCAAATCTAAAGGCTGCCCCCGTTCCAAATGTGAGAAGTGCCTCTCCATATACTGCTTTCAGTACCAACTATTTTTCCACTCACATTTCCCCCAAAGATTTTTTCATGCCTATGATTTGCTTACCCCTAAAACTGCCATCAAGAAGCACAAAATTTATAAAAGGTCATTAGAAAGATCATCTGTGCTCTATGTACATACAGGACTTAAGAAGGAAAGACACTGAGCCCTTAAAACCACAAGAAACAGCTTGCTAAATAAAACATAGTGCCATCTCTTTAGGGTTTATAATATCACTAACATTCCTCTTTGAACAAGAACTGGGAAGTTATTGTTTCCCTGTTTGTTTCCTTTTTACACATTCAAAGAGAAAAGATGATTTCTGACTATATAGGACACGCCATGTAATGTTTATTTGGTATTACTAATCAATCTATGCTCCCCACAAAGAAGGATTTAGGAAAAGAGATTGCTGTCATGAACAATGATCATTTTTATCAGACATGGTGATTTTTGTCTGTACTGGAAAATAAATAAGACCACCAAGACAGAGCCAGTTTAAAACTGGCCTTCCTTACAATTAAAAGCATCTTCTCCCATTTATTGTCCACTGAGCTGTCCATTCTTCTTCTAATTAACTTCTTTCTCAGCAGCATTGTGCACCACATACTACAAGCAGCAATTTGCATCATAATAATCTCTTAAAAAAAACCTTTAATGAATTTTCCCCTCTACAAGTTACACAAAGATTAACAAATGGTGTCTATGAAGAATAGATGGAATGGGAAGAAACTCCCAATTTAGAATTTAATTGTAGAAGGCCAACTATAAAATTTTAATTTCCGCTATCATCTGTCTTGAATATTTATATTATCTAGCAGCTATTTTATTCATAATGGCAATCTTTGATGGCTTTTTTTTTTGTTATGCAATTCTGAGTCATGGAAAATATACACTACACTAGATTAAATTTGTATGGAAAACAGGCCATACTGGTTCTTGCCTGAAATTCGATACAGCTAGCTTAATTTTGCTGACATATACAAAAAAGGGAGCTTTGTTTTAAAAGATAAACAAAAGAAGAAAGAAATAAATTCACTTAATCTCATGAAATATTTCACCTGATATTGCATCTGCCAAAAGTATGAAATCTACAGGAGCTTAAACAGCAATTTACTAGAAATCAGAACAGGACACCTGGGGTACCACTTTCTGCTGATTAAGAGAGCATATATTGAGTATTTAATAATTATATAAATTTAATGTTTTGAGTGGTTAGTATAGTTCAAAAAGCTGCTTTTTAAAGCTGGAAAGCTCACTCGTATTCATCCACGGATGCAAACTTCAACATTCTGAAACAATCTCAAACATTAAATGCTAAAATCTTCAAAAATAAAAAAAAAAGAAGAGCATGGGGTAGATAAGCACAGATTCCCAATTACAAGGCTATTGCAGTAAAAAAGATTTGCTGAAAGATAAAATAGAGGATATACATATACAGCAGGGCAAAGAAGCCCTGTTTTAATTACTGTGGATAAAGCAAAGAAATCATTGCTATTTGCACTTCAAAAGCATGACATTTTCACAAAATTGGAAGAGCTATAGAATGTGCACTATTGAGATAATTATTTGCAGAAAAAAAATATCAAAAGATCCCAGCCTCTAAATTTAACATGATTTTAACCTAATCATCAGTAATCAGTCATTTTGAGTCAGTTCAAGTTATGTAGTAGACTATTAACATTGAAATGCTAGCTGCATTTACAGCAAGATGTATTCTGATACTTACATTCTGTTGCCACACATTTTTTACTCTCTTAATAGATGTTATCAGGTTTAACTGCATTAACACTTACATTCATGCCAATCAATTATACAAATACAAATATGTTAAAAACAAGAATCTGGAAAGAAAAATCCCTACTCCCTTTCTCTGTCTCCTTGATTTAGGTGGAGAGAGGAATTAATGCAGAAACAGCTGCAAGGAGGACCTGCAGGATTCACATAGCAGGATCTCAGCTCCTGGTCCCTTCAGGACTTTAATGATTTTTCCACAGCTCTTTTGCTCCCACTTTCTTTTGACTTGAGCCATTGCAATGTCAGAAAAAGTCACTGCAGTTTGTGACAAAGTCATGATGAAAGTGGAAGGAGGAAATATAAGAAGAAAAAATTATGTTTGACATAAGACTGGCACCATCTTTTTTCCCCCCTCTTGTGTCTCAAGAAGTTTCAAATTTTGTGACTGAGGCATTAAGGGTATGAGTTCAAAAAACTGAGTTCTTGTTCTAACAATTCACAAAATGTAAATAAAGTCTCTGTTGGGTGCATGAAAAAAATCAATCAGACCTGCTACTGAACAGCATGTATCAACTTTTAGGTCATCATAAGACAAGGTAGGCCCTTTATGATGCTGACATAGTAACACATCTTAATGATTTTTAAGCAAGAATGACAAGGTGCACAAAGCCATGCATCACATCTAAGCAGTGTTAAATGTTTCATGTCATCAACAGCGCCACTGCAGTTCTCTTCAGAACTCAGCGCTCAACACTGGGAAGGATACCAGCTTCTGGCCTTTGAGAAAGAGAATACTGTCTTACTCTGTGCAAAGGCATAGTGGACATGAAACTGGCAGTCTGTTCTAGAAAACCACTTCAAATAAACTTTAGTGAATATTAGTCTTCACTCATAAAACCCAAAATTAATGTTCTTCATAGTTACAGAAAAACAATGTAGAATTAGTAGCACAAAAATAAGGATTAATTAATAAATGGATATTTTATTTTTTGTTGGGGAGAGTCATATGTCATAGAAGCAACAGAGATCTGAAACATGTATTGGGTGACTCTAGCATTTGTTCAGCAGTGCTATACAACCCAGAGCAACAGCAGGCAAAATAGGTTTATGAAACCTCATTCAATCAGTGTGAGATCTACCCAGGTTGCTGCTTGGAAAACCAAACACATGACTTCGTCCACCTTTTTGATAATCTCACAACAAAAAGAACTCCTACTTGCCTTTCTCAGCTTGGTACATGCAGAGGAGGCACCCTGGATCTTCATTCTCCAGTTGGTAAACCTTTTGTACAATGGAAACAGCCCAGATGTGCTTGCAGAGGTGCCGTTAGTGCTCATAATTTTGCTCTTCTGAATGCCCAGGTCAAAAGCATTTTCTATAATTACAGTTGATGAAGTTATTGACTAAGCCAATAGAAACCTTTCCCTTAATTTCTAATGATGATGGATTGACTCATTAGCCTGTTTAACTCTTGACTCTTACTTGAACAGTGGCAGCTGTTACATTGACCATGTAGATATAAAACACACTAAGAGCTTTGTTTACACCAAAAAATGTTTTGCTGCATTGACAGTATTGAGCCTGCATGTTGAAGAACTTCAACAGTGCATTTTTACCCACTGTCTTTAACTTGCAGTAAAAATTAAAAACTGGTTTTGTTCATAGGCAGAGAAGTCTGTTCAACAGACAGGCTTGCTGGGAGGGATGAAGAGGGTACAGTTTTCTGCTTTTTTATGCTAAAGCTATCATTTATGTTTGTGGATGAATGGTAATATGGTGTTGATTCCACAGTAGCAGTTACATCTCTAAGTCTATATAAGAACAGCCATTATCAAAAAAGACGAAATGTGGTACATGTGTAAATGTCTGGTATGCACAGCTCTAAGCTTAGGCACTAATTCTGGTTGTTACAGCTCCATCCTCTGTCTCTGCCTCAGAAGAGTTGGGGCACTGCCATCTGTGCAGGTCCTTCACTCCAGCTGGCAAACAGAAAAGGCCAGTGCCAGAGCAAAGCTGCTGGACAGAAGTCATGAATCCAGAAAACAGATCTTAGCTCTGAGTCACTGCCTACAACACTGATGAACATTGCATTAGTGGGGAACTGGAAGGAATAGTGAAAATTAAAATGTTTTCATTCATGGCTCTCTTTCCCCCCCTCCAAAGATGCCTGATTCACTAATTCTGTCCATAAGACTGAACAGCATGCAATACCTACTATTAGAATATTTTATTTTTTATCAGTATTTTGAATCGTGTAAGTGGTGTTTTCCATCACTGTATGAATCCCTCAAAGGAGATTATTACTAACGTTTATTCCTGATGAACTTCGGTGATTATGATAGAAAAAAGCCCCAAAGCATGGTACTGAAAGGGTTCATTGGTCATCAGTGCATTCTGAAAGTAATTTAAAAGCTAAGTCAGAAGATTCTTCATGGGGAATTTATCTCCTCTGAATCCCCACACAAAACACAGTTATTGATTTGAGTGAATGATCACAGTTTTTACAGCGAGCTTCCAGTTTAGTCAGTATACAGGTGATCTAACATCACAGTCAGTTTTAAAAGACAAAGCATGAAATTAATTCTTTGGATACAAAAGTACCCACTGAATTTTCAGAACATGGGATTTCAGTATGCTTCAGAAACATTGTGAGAAAATAAATGCCCTTAGTTTCTCTTTCAACTGGGTTTTTGTTATGCAAAATCAGTTTTCACCTAATTAAATTGCTTTTTTAAAGTTTCTAATTCATTAAACTGTAAGTCCTTGAGCCACAGGAATGTTCCACACCTCTTTTTTCAGGCACTGCCCTCCTATGTTACTTTTAAGTTATTTATAAATACAGCTCTCCTGCAGCCTCTACCAGCGGGGCACCTTCACATGTTGGAATTTAATGAGGCTCAGGCACAAGTCATGAGTCCCTGAAGAAAAGTGTTACCTGATCTGCTTCATTTATTTCTACCAATAATCATACCATTACCTACAGCTTCTGTTTTTAATTAGTGGTATCTAATGATTAACACTGGCCAATTTGCATCCAATTATGTCCCCTGAAAAATTAGAACTGGATGAAAAGGCTGAATGCAATTAATCATTCTGCAATGTGAATTTGCTTAAATATCAAGGATGAATGTGTTGTACTTTCCTAAATATGTTTTTATTGAAAACATACACTGTCTGGTTATGAAGCAAAAGCATGACACTTCCCATGACAGTATGAAATCTGGATTTTAAACACTACAGAATTACCAAACACATTCACACATATCCTTTTAATAGCAATGAAAAAAATGATGTGGCCAATATCTAATTACACTCTGGATTCAGGTACTGCCAAAACAATTAAATGCAATAAGAAAGATAACATTTTGCAACAAATAGAAAGATCTTAGCTTCGTCTGAGAAAAAATTTGGGTTTAGTATGCAATGTTTAGAATCTAATTACCACTTATTTTCTTCCATTCTTAAGAGGTTCAACTTTAGAAAATACTCTGTTCCAGCCTCAAGGCAAACGTTCAGTATTATTTAGTTATGGAATACTTTGGACCACCATAACATCTTTAAGAAAACTTAAAAATCATAGGAAACATTTGTTAAAAAAAAATAAATAACCAAAAACACACATCCACAAAGAGCACCACCACAACACTGCACAAAACCAATTTTTCTGGTATCTTCAGCTTTTTCCCTGTTTTCAGGGACCAAACTTGATCAGTCAATTTCACAGATGATGACAACAAAGTGCTTTTTGTGAAGAGTTCAAGAGTTCTCCCTCTTCTATCTGAAAAACTCTGAAGAAACCTCACATAAATACAGAAATGTTTTTCATCTATGATGGTGAAATTATTTTTTCCCTAGGATATCTCTGAGATAAAATAACCTGACAACCCTTTCAAGGGTTAGTACTTGTAGAGCAACATGCAAGTATATAACCCTCTAAGCGTAAACTTACAAAACAAGATTTATTACATTACATATCATCATCACTAATCTTTCATTTAAAGCACCATTCCTCATATTGTTGAAATCTTTAAAATATAGTAAAGTTGATAGAAACCTTTTGGAAGAAGATAATCAGGAAAATTGAGTTTAAGACAAGTGAAGATCCTAAATGACATTCAATATATCTTTTCTGACCTTCAACATGTATACAGCCAAGGCCCTGGCCAGCACCACTTTATTTCTGCCCAAGAAAAACTAAAATATTAGACATCCAAATAAAGTATCAATTTCAGTGGTACACAAACTAAAGTTTCCACCTTCATTCCCCACATTTTTCATATCTCCTCTGTTGTTCTTCTTCTGCTTCAAACATTCTTTCCAGTTCTTAGCTTTTCATGTTGCTCTTTACATAACCTGAGGCATTACTTTCTTCCCTTTATTACTGTACTCTTCCATCCCACTTTCTGTTTAGGACACAGGCCCATTTCTAATCTATCAATATTTTGCACTGCACTTCGGGAAGAAGGTTAATATGGAAATCAAAAGCTGAGCACACAAGCAAAGCCAAATAAGAAATTAATTCACTGCTTCCCATGGGAGGCCAAAGCTCAGTNCAAGCCCTGCCCAGCAATAACAGAAACATCTCCCCATTGTCAACCCTGTGTTCAGCACAAATCCAAAACATATCCCATACCAGCCACTGGGAAGAAAATTAACTCCACTCCAGCCAAAATCATCACACATCTCTGCTTCCACTCCAGGCAAAATCATCAAAAACAGCTGCAAGATGTTATTTTGAAAAGTATGGCTTACCAGGACAAGTGCTTTAGTTTTGAACACTAGATTAATTTACAGAAGCTGTATACTGAAAAACTTTGCAACAATACTTCAATTCTCACCATCTGCAAGGAGTCCAAAAGGTTAGAAATAAGATTTAAAGAATACACTGCACACATTTTTGCCTCTCAAGGATTATCAAATTCCAGCTACAGTGGATTCATTATTGTAGAATGTTGGGTTACACTTCATGAAGCATCCTGCAGTGACCACTAGCAGACCTACAGCTTCAAACATAACAATCAGGCTTTTTTGAAGGAGAATTTCTGTGCTTTCTCCCCTAAAGTTGTATAGTTCATAGTGCCCTAAGTACTTTAATACTAGCACTAAAAAATCTGAAAAAAGAAAAACAAACGACTCTCACTTCTCTGTGCATTGACATAGTGATTTCTTAAGTCAATAGCTTCATGCTTGTCTAACCCAACCAATTGACTGACATTCATTGAGGGTCTTTTTGAGGTCCAGTCACCTAGCAAAAGTTGAATATGTTAACTCATTTAATTTCCATGTTCACCACCACTTATGAAAATAAGTAAAGATTCATGCATTTCATGAGGAGAGGTAGTCAGTATTGCAGTACAATGGCAAAATCTGTGACAAATTAATGAAGTTTAAAGATGACAAGCAAAATATATACACTTTGAGGGAATAAGTGTCACCAACCACAGAAAAAGAAATAATACTGTATGCCACAGGAATGAACTGTGCTTTTGAATTAAATTTATTACAGCAGGAATCAAGACAAAACCTTGGTTAACTCTGTGATTTCTTCAAAGCATCATCTTCTTTGAACACATCTGCAATACTATGCCAGGTGGCTTTTGGGAGCAGTTAAAGTTTCTTGTGACTTGTGACATAAATGGAGAAACCAACCCTTATATGTGTATTTTATTATTTGGATAATAGATTACAACCTACTGACTGTGCACTACCTGCAGCCTTTGATTTGCATGCATATTTTGTTCAGTGATTAGTTTTGACTATTATACCATCAAAATGAGCACAAACTGTGAGAAGATTCTGACTCTTAGAAGTGAAAGATGCAAAGACTGAAGAGGTAACTTCAAACATTTTCACTAAGTGTCAGTCTAAGGCACCTGATACTTACCTTCCTTGCATTCCTTATAGGTGGCCAGCTGAAGAATTACTTTTCCAATTCTTCTATTCTGCATTTTCAGCTGCCTCACAAACACAATCTTGTTGCCACTTCACTGCCAATATAACCAGTCTGGTCTCATTTGAAATATTTATCTTCCCTTTTACACTCCATCAACTGTATATACTCTCTCATTTCTGATAACTTCACTGACTTTCCTGACCGCAATTTGAGTGCGTGGTCCTTTGACATCCCTGACCCACTCCCCTCAGGCATCCTGAACATGATCATATTTGGTAGGCACCTAAAACTCACATTTTTACTGTCAAAATTTTCTGTATACAATTCTAACTCTCTTTTAACTTATCTCCACAGAATTTAAACTAATAGCAGTTTCCACAGCACATTTTCCCAGTCCCAACTGTTTTAAGTGTCACTCTACTTGCATTCACATCATTGCTCCCCTTTTCCAGGTATATGAAGTTCAAAAATTTTTCTCTTGTTTTAAAATCTTTTTTCCTAATTCAACATATTTTCTCTCCCCTATAGCTCTGTCCACTGTGCCAATAAGCTAAATGATGCCCATTCCTTACTTGCCCATTTGGCCCATAATCCCTTTCCCTGCAGAAACAGCAGTTTCTTCTGTGCAGCCCACCTTCATGCTTTTACCACAGTGATAACAAGTTTGCCATATAAGATGATACAGCTGAATCAATTATAGCATAGCAAAGCAGTGTTTTAACTCTTTCCTGCCTTGTTCTTTTCCATTACCTTTTACATTTTTTTTTGTGGCTGATGAACAGAGTGAGGAAGGAATGCAGTGAAAATTCACTTGAATAGATGGAAACTTTCTTCTCTACTCGTCACTCACTGATTCTTTAGCACTTCCTTCCTTGTCTTCCACCAACTTGCCCACAGCTATTTCAGATAAGCTCATAATGCTGCTTTCTTAAATTTCTCAGATACTCATAGCCTATAAAATACTCTAATTGTGAGCACACAGACCAGCTCCAAGTTAAATTAAGATGTAATTTCACCACAAAGTATTGACAGAGCAGAGACATCTATTTTCCCATAGCATCAGAAACAAATACACATTCCCCTTAGCCTGTGAAAGATTGCACGTCTATCCTCTCAACAATAACATTTGCAAAATAGTAATAGAAAATTAATTGGACCCGTTGGGAAGAGCTAACTCCTTTTCTAACTTTTCAAAATATACATTTTTGTTTGTAATTATAAATTATAGGTAGAACACATGTTAAATGAAATATGTGGATTGTTTGGATTATCTGCAAGAGAAGAGCAATTTAAAGCCTTATTTAATCACTCAAACAAGGTCTCTAATCAGTCTTACTCTAAGGACAAATTTCATTAATGGAGCCATATGTGCAGCCTGGTTTTGCTGCAGTCATTACTGGGCATTCTCAACAGCTGATAAGCTCCACAAGTAAGCCAAGTATTGTATGGCAGGTCCCTTCGAGTGCAGTGAGTTTCTGTATTAATAGAGATAAAACTTTATTTCATGTTGCCAGAGAAGATTTTGCATTGAGAGTATCTCCACATTTTTTACTAGTCCTTTCATTCCTTAAAATTTGTATTAGGTCCTAAAAGTAAAATGTTATCCTAAACCACAGCTACATCAATAACAGTGATTTGGGGAGCGAGTCGTGTCCCAGTAACTTCTTCAGTAAATTTCTTAAAACACACCTAACAGATTAATGTATATTCCTAAAAATATCAAATCATCTCTAGCGAGAGTTTGACTATTGATTTTTCATGAGTATTTGATGTCTTGAAGAACTTGCCTAGAATAAAATTTAAGTGTAAGGAGTCAGTGTACCCAGGACCATAAACCTATTAAAGTCACTTGATCACTATGACCTTGCCTGCAGTAACAAAATTAATATTGTTAATTCAGTATCAGTGCAAGCATCAGGTCATAGACAAAGCCGAGGTGTGGGTGCTACTGAGAGGAAAAGCTTCTCCAAGCTACTTTAAACAAACCCAGCTCTTTCTGTTCTTATTGTCAGTGTTCTTTGTATGAAGAATTTTACTCTGAACTGTAGCACTGCAGCTGTGCACAGCTGGTGTACATAAGCACTAATGAAATAGCCCAGGATCAGCAGGACATTGCATGCACTTCCTTGTTCTGCAACTTAAGAATTGATGGGCATGGAACAGATATCACCATCATTGGAAGGAGCAAAATACCTGAAAACAAAGCAATGGGAAGGAGCAATATATCACTGGTATAAGGCAACACTCAGGTACTGGCCTTCAGAATAGAAAGTAACTGGGGAAAGGATTGTGCTGTGAGATGTATTTTGAGGTCAGTGCCTCCTGAGGCTATTTATGAGCGGTGTTTCACTTGCTTGGAGCTGTATTTAAAGTCAATATCTAGCCTGTAGGCAGAATGGGCTAGCTCTCTCTATATAATTGAACTTTTCTAAAAGCATGTCAGGCTTTTGTTATATTGTTTATAGATCCAAACGGGACTGTGGACTGGGACTCCTTTGGAGATCAAGTGCCCAAAAGGAGGAGGAAGCAGCATAGCAGAAAACAGACCCTTGGCAAATCAGATCTCTCCCCAACACTCTGCCCCAGAGAGAGGCTAGTGCCTCTCCTTCTTCCAGCCCTGAAAGGGAGCAGATAGGCAGAGGGTAAATATGTCAGTCAGGATGTTTTAGCCTACAAGTCAAAGGATTTAAGATGAACAGAACCCTTTAATCATTGTCTTTATTATTAATTAAAAGTAACACATAAAATTACTGCATAGGAACACTCGAGAGATGGAGATCAGCTGAGCCCTGAGTATTCCCTTGGCACTGACAAAACAGATGTACAGCCGAGCAAAGTCTATGATGATGTTTGCAAATGACATAAAACACTCAGTTAATTAAGCTTTCTACTCTGATGGGAACAGAAGTCTATTCATTGACCTAAATGTTGTGTCCTTTTTTCTTCTTTCACTATCTTTAGAATTAGGACTTGTAATTTTACTGCCTTCAGACTTATGACTAATAACTTGATGACTTAACACCACCTCTTACTGAACTCCACCCCCACTGCCCACCATCCCCAGCCAGTATTACCAGATCGCCAAATTAGATCTGCAAATGACATTTGGGCTTTCTCTATACGATGTACTACTCAAGGCTCTAGGTAGCCGCTGAACTATACAAGAATATTCACAGCTGCTCTACAAAGAACACATATATGATGGAATGGTTTTCTAAACCATGCTTAAGTGCCTAAAAAGGGAAATAGGTGCAGTTTTGGTTGTGTGTTGGCATTTTAAAAGCTACTGACAAAGCATACTTTGGTACAGCTATTTCTACCCATCACCATGCTCAAGTTACCCTGAACACTGTTTGTGCAGGGACCACAGTCAGAAATTTTAACCTTCAGTCAAATCTCTTCTTCTGCATATCTCTGGGAGTCTGTTTGTCCCTGAGCATCTCAGTAACATTTTACTGGATGGGAATGTACCTGTCCCACTCAAGAGCCTGACTACAGCATCCCATATGGCATCTGTAGAGCAGACCCAACTTGGGCACACAGACCAAGCACAGCATGTGAGTGGGAAAGTGTTCCAGTCCGCTAAACTCACCCACCCACCTCCAATCCCATGACTTTAGCCAAAACACCAGTTATTGGGACAAATCTCTGGTTTGTGTAATTCAGTTCCAGACAGTGTTCCCATACCAGAACCTTCGTCCTGTGTCTCCCCCTTCCTTCCATCAAACTTTGCTACATGGAAAACAGCCACACCTGAAATTTTCAGAGAGAAACATACACCACAGTCCCATCTATAAATAAAAAATACAATATAAGTGGAAACTGGAAATATTCTTCCATCCCACTTCAGGGGTTCTTGTCATGATATTTTGCTGGAAAGATTGTTTCTCATTTATTTCTTCCTCCTGGACTCAAACTATTAGCAGTTAGTTTCTCCATTATTCATGTCAGTATTTTTGATCTTACAAGCTTCAAATGAAGCAGTTTAACAGTGCACAAATAGCACTCTCACCCCATAATAAATAGCATGCTTTCTAAATATTTAGTCACATAAAAAAAAATTGTATCAAAAATTGAAAATGTTTACTTGTGGTGAAGCCATGGTGGCAATCAGCATCCTTAACAGATGATGCTATACTTCCTATAAATGCGTATGACTAAAAGGCTTACCCAAACTTTACCTTTCTCCTACACTATTGAGCCATTTTAATGGTGACCTACACAGGAATGCAACTCAGAACACCACAGAGGAATTACTTTATTACAGCGTCCTAGAATGGCCTGGGTTGAAAGGAACCTTTCAAGATCATTTAGTTCCAACCCCCTGCTGTGTGCAGGGACAGCTCCCACTAGACCAGGTTGCTCAGAGCCCCATCCAACCTGGCCTTGAACATTTCCAGAGATTGGGCAGTCACAGATTCCCTGGGCAATCTGTTCCAGTGCTTCACCACCCTTATAGTAAAGAATAACTTCCTAACATTTAATCTAAATCTAATTTCTTTAGTTTGAGATTATTCCACCTCAAAGGTGTTCCACCTTGTCCTGTCACTACACAACCTAAATAGTCTCCTTCCATCTTTCTTGTAACCTCCTACAGATTCTAGAAGGCAACAAGTAGGTCTTCTCTTTTCTAGAAGAGAATTCTAATTCTCTTAGCCTTTGATCTGAGGGCCTTTTGCCTCTTCTATCCACCTTGAGAAAAATAAACCAAGAGGCCCAGCAGCAGGAAGGGTAGGGTAACAGTGTTGAATTGAACTAAAAATATCCAAACTCTGAAACTATGACCAATTAGGCAGTTGACATTTAGTCAAGATCAGGAAAAACATGCATCCCAGACCTTTTATTTAAGCAGGTAAGTAAACTGAAATTAAATGATTGAACTGTCCTGAAGTTTGAGAAGTCTACCATAAGTAAGGCTCATCAAGTAGAATTTAGAGGGGCTGGAAGAAGGAGAGAGGATGTTGGAAGGTAAACATGAGAAAGTGTGTAAAATTTCAACAGAAAACAAAGGTTTTAAGGTGATGGTTACTCAACTGCACATCCCCCAAGAGGCCTAGAATTGAAATTCTTCAGGAAGAAGAGGAACTTTGACCCTCTGAATACACTGTTTGTCTTTGATACACAAAGAAAATAATATTTTATCGTCTTATGCACTCACTCACCCTCTTTTTCTTTGTTCTAATGTAAATAAAAAATGGAGCAACAAAAAAAAAAATGGTAAAAATATCACTTCAATTCAGAGAATCCTGAAAAGCTATGAGGAATAAGAGTATAGGAGCTTAGAGAAGCACTGAAGGAGGGTGGGCGGCAAGGGGGACAGAGATACAAGCACCAACTTTCCTTTAATTCCTGTGCTGTGGTGACCTTGTGAATGTTACAAAATCTTTTATACAGTTTCAAACAGACCTTTTGTCTTGTGGTTTTTTTTTTTCACCTGAGCACTGCTCACTTTTAGAGGGGAGGAGAGACTTGGGGTTTGATAAATGGAGATCTGAATTTAGCTTGCCATACACCAAAACTAATTAAATCAGGCTGAGTTGCTCAAGAGACATTTTTAGTTTTCTGCTGAATAATCAGAAAGTATTAATAGTACTTTGAATGAAAAATACGGAAAAAGTGTGCTCAAGGGAAAGAAAAAATTTTGAATTGATGGAAATTTAAATTAGGTGAGTGGTTTCTAGCAACTAGCAAAAGAAAATAAATCACAATGTAGTAATACTTTGATACTGTTATCCTGTGTAGAGGGGACCTGTTTCCAAAACAGTGTTTTATAAATGACAAAAATGCAAAATTTAACAGAATTAGGAGCTAGAATAAGAATGTACATCTTGCAGACAGATATCATGGGGATCCTAAAGGTTAAGTTCTCTGAAGTAAAGACTTTTCTTTAACTCTGTGCATATCAAAAAATGAGTCCTTAAGTCCACCTGCTGGGATCACAATAATTAGTAACTGATGGATAAACAAATTATTCCATAAACTGATTTTATTCTTTCAAGACAGATATATCCACAAAGCCTGGAATACAAGTTTAGCTTTGTAATAGCTTGAAGAAAAAATAATTTTTGACTATTCAAAGTACACTATTATAATATCTAGCTGCAAAAAACACCAATGAAAACAGCTTTCAAAAGCAGGATGTGAGAAAGTGAAGAAGGAGCAAGGTACTGGTATGTACTGCTGCAATTAAGAAGTTTAATCACACACTAAAGTGAGAAGATAGAGATAAGAACAAAGATTCAAGAAGCAGACAATGGAAAAGAAATACATAAATCTTCTATTTATTAGTCTTATGCAGGACAGTGCAATATTTTTACTCCTCTGCCACTGAGCTTTAAGCATTTTATGACAAAAGGCGTGTTTCAGATGGTGCCATGTGCCAGTTAACAGATGGAAATTTACCAAAGCAACACTGTACTGCAGGAAAAATCCAGAAGAAAGCTTTCCTCTGGCACTTCAGAGGAAACCAGTATTAAACACTTCTAGGAGCACTTACACATCACTGCAAACATCATAAAAGCTTTTCACATGAGCTGTGACTACCACAGGACAGATCATACCTCTAAAAAAGAGCAGGTCTGGGAAGTTCCTTAGGGCTTGGTTATGCTCTGAGTTACAGGACAAGTTTTCACCATCACCAAAAATTAATTGATACTTGCTGCCATTGAAGCCATGATAGCAGCAAGAAAACAAAACTGTTTCTACTTTTCAAGTCCATTTTGCAGCCTGCACTGTTGTCCACTGTTCTTCATTTCAGAAGTACATCACTGCCCTGCAAGAGCTTGGTGCTCCTGTGCAAGCACCACTCATGAAGCACACACTCATTGTACCCAAGGACTTATACCCAGCCTCTCCTGGTGCTCCTCTAGAGCACATGGAGCCTTGTGCACGTGAGGTAGCAAAGCAAGAGACTTCTTTCTAAGTCAACTTGTACAGAAAACTTGTTGAATAAGTCTGAAACTCGCAGTAAACTTAAAATGCAATTGCAAAATGTCCCTCAAAAGAGCTTTACAAAAAAAAAAAAGCCAAGAAAGAGTAGAAGAAAAATAATGCGTTTGAACCTATATGCTGTATTTGCTGAAAGTTTAATTTTTAAAAGATTTCAAGTGTAGTCATAGCAGAAGTCAATACCACTTTATAGATTATTTGTTAGTTTTGCCAGTACATAGGCATAAAATGTTCTGTAATTGGTTATTAATTGCAACTTCAAAACAATGTAACATTCATATACACTTAAAACATCTGCTTCAAAATGTGTTTAAAATATCTGAATGCCCCTTTTTGTAAGTTGACTTGCATTTCAGATTAACAGCCATCATTTATTAGTTCTGCTCCTTGCTTTTTATTATGCCTATGTCACTTCCAGCTTTATCCATACAAGAGGTTGAACTAAATATCTCCTGTCTTTGCTGGATAGCAGAGTTAAAACATGATGATGTATAGAGGATGTGAATATTTCCAAGTTACATCCAAATATTCAGGGAAGACACTTATTCCTCCAATGAATGACCTAACAGTACTCTAGATCTGCCAAGCTGAATATTTTCTACTTAAGCACTAGCCCCTATAAATTAAGCATGTCCTGCTATAAATTCAAGCATTTTCAGTAGGGTGAAAATAAGGAAGCCTATTTGCAATCAAGTGCGAAAGTTCCATACATTCTTGATGTGTCAAATAAAAAAAACCAAAACAAAAACAAAAAACAACAAAAAACCAAAAAAACAGGTTTTATAAACAATACTGGCATGAAGAAAAAAATCTTTTCCCTCTATAGTACAGACTTTTAGAAGTCTGTTCCTAACTAGTTTAACTATCCCATCAATACTTTGCCCATTAACTTTTTCAACCTCATACTTTTCTGTATTTTAAAACTATGCAAGTGAGTTAACTACTGACTGCTAGGGCTTATTTCGTGCTACAGTCCTTTAGCAGAACCTTAATAAAAACTTAATCTGGCTATGGGCTCTCTGTGTAAGGGCAGCTGGAAAACCTTAGCACTTTCCTCTTCATGCATAATAGGATAAAATAAAAGATGGCTGGAACAGTCTCCAATTCAATGCTTATTTATTCCAAATGTCAGCTCAGAGAAACAGTCAGACTCTGTCTCGCAGGCTGCACAGATCTCCTTGCCATCAACTCCAGGCCCCTGACTTGGCTTTTCCTGCCTGCTCTCTGCTTTCAGGATCTCTTCCTTGCTCCCTGCTCACATGTTGCTGGGACACTACAATAAAGAAAAACACTCCTATCCTTCCTGGGGACATTTTGTGGAGAAAACAGGGAGCCCCCTACAGAAACAATTTTGTTTTTTCTTGCCAGTCTCCATGAACAAAACAATGGTTTTTTGTTTTTAAAAAAAAAGAAGTCTCTCCTGATTTCACCAATATGCAGTCTTACCTAAATCATTCCAGTCTGCTTCTGGATTTATAGGACTCCTAACATGACACTGTTTCTACAGCCAAAAAGAGAAGATAAAACTTCTCATATATTCCTTCTGGGGGTCCCTTTCATTATCCCCAGAAAGGAAATAAAAAAATGTCATGGGTCAGAATAATTCCTGTCAATGCTTTCTGCTATTTTTCATTGAACTGTGTCTCTCTGCCTGACTGACCCAGCTCCTTTCCTCTTTCAACCTCTGCATGATGGAGAGGACTTCTTAACATTCCCAGGAGCTGTTTAAACTATTATGGTTAAGTGCTATTGCTGACCAACTGTGAAGTTCATTTCAGGAGTTGGTAGCATAATTATTACTACTCCATTTAGACTGGGTTGTCATTTCAACTACTCTCCTAGGTGCTTTATGACTATCCAACTTCACAACAGCCAGAAAAGGGAGTTCTTTTTCAGATGACCTGTTTCCATCTAGAAGCTGCAGTTATAATTGCACAGGACTGTGGTAGTACTTTTTCTGATAGAAAAATTCATAAAAGTCAGAATTATCTCAGTTCTTAGTATTTCAGATCAGCTTGATCTGAGACTAGGAGTTCTGTTGATGCATCCCTGTAGAAACACACATTTGGAGTCTTTGCTCACAGAAGAAACAGAAACATATTTACAAATATTTAATCTATGATAAAAGTAATCATAACTGTCAACTATAGAGATAAACTCATTTTTCCATATCCTTAATCACTACTAAAGGTTTGCAATGCGGTGATGTAGAGACTGAATTTCTCCAACTTCTAATATACAACTTACATGATGATTAATTCTTATTAAAAATAGATTCTTCCAGCAGAAATCCAGGAAAATGCTACACAGATGTGATGGTCCACTAATTCAGATTCTATAAAGACATACACAATAAAACTTCTTATTGAGAATAAAAATAAAAAATACATTTTCTTCTCACTTGGATAACATTATAAGAAATAGCATTGCGCTAAATTTGCCACTAACATAAATAATTATCTGAGTTTAAAAAAAATCTCCTCATTCACCAGTTAACAGCATTTTTTATTGCTTTATATAAGTTTAAATTTTGTTACTGTAAAATACTCTACCATTTTCCTGCTTTCTAGCTGCTTTGACAGAGAACATTTGTGAGATGTGTATATGTGCTTCGAAAATACCAGGTTAAGCATTATAATTTCCTTCTTTAATATAATACAGATTGATTGTTCCCAAATACACGTGACATTTGAAAATAAGTATTTACAGCAAGTAGCAAAGAAACAAGAGGGAACCAGATCCCACTTTAAATCCAAGCTCAGGCATTCATTCAATGCGTGACCTCAGGCAACAGACTTGACCTCTTTCTAGTTCAGTCAATTCAGCTGGCTAGGAGCAGGAAATCATTGAAAACCAGATGCTGCATCTAAAAGCAGATCTTCCCCAGGTAAATAAATTACAAGAGAGCCACAGGGATGGAAGAATATAGGGTTTCTTATTGTAAGAGTCAGGAAGGCATATGGATGCAAACTGGAAATAAGCCAGAGGTCCTTTAGCCTCAAGCTTTACTTTGATATCTAAAAAACAGCATTTTTTATGCTGTACAGACACTAAGATTTTTGTGTTTTATCTAGACTGCAACACTAGATGATCTTTATTCAAATGTACTCAGATCATGGAATCAAGGTGGGGGTTTTTTGTATTTTGCCAACATTATTGTTCAAAGATATCTGAAGTATTAACACCAATGCTTGATTGCATCTGCAATAATGTAAGAAAACAGCCAAGACTCAGATTTCTAAGGACTTTGGTAACTGCTGTAAATGAAGTCTGTGGTAATTGTGGAGAGTTTGGATCTCTTTTTCCTGTAAAGGGGAGAATAGTCACACCTTCCCAGCATTTCTTCCTTTTCCCCTCTATCCAGCTCACATCAGACCAAACTTCAGTCTATGGTTGTGGCTGCCTGTGTCACAAAGTCCACAGGGGTTTCACAACAGAAGCAACATAGCCTGTCCCACCAACATAAAATGGAAAAGAAAGAGTAAAAGCGGAAAGGTTTACATTTGGTTCACTTTTCCTACATCCAATAGAATGGCTGCTATTTCTCATCCAGACCTCTCACCCTTTAGGGCAAAAAACTGACACATCCAAACTGTCAACTTTTGATCTGGACATTGGACAGGCATAACTGAAAATTTTCATGGAGATGACATAATCCTACAGCTTGGTCAGATCACTAATAAAGGGCCTAGAGAAAAGAAGGACCTGATTTTTTAAGTGTGGCTTCTAGAAGGTGATAAAACATTCAGGAAATCTTCACAAAATGTTCCATTACTGACAGTAGAGAAGGTTCTGCCTACACTGACAATGCAGTAAGACATGGAAACTTCTCAACCCTCTTGACAACTATTTACACCACATTTGTCACAAAGATCAAACTCCATTTACCAAAACCTGAAAGAATTTATATCTACCAGCAGACTGGATATGAAGAACTTAAAAATATTTAAAAACTTTTTTTAATTTTTACAGGAATGTAAGTAGCACATTGCTACATTCTAAGCATTATGAATAGTCCTATAAATATTTAAATGTTTTATTGGTTGGTTTCTCTGACATTAAACTATTCTGAAAAAATAATTTAAAAGCTCACAGATAATAAATGTATAATTTTTTATAGATTATTTTGGTATAAAAATACTTAATAAGTCTGTTTATTTATGCCTACTTAACAAAATTACAATTTATAGTGGAACATTTATCTAAGAGAGCTGAGAGAACAGATTTAGAAGGTAAAGGAACAGCACATGGAAAAAAATTGTTACAAACTAACCAAAAATCATAATTTTTTGATTTTTGAAAACAGCAATTTAAGACAAAAGCTAGCTGTAGTAGTTGTAACTTATGAACTGTGACCTCAGATGTTAAATGTTTTCTGGTTCTCATCCCTCCCACAATTCAGAAAATGTTCTGTGCTACACAAACAGCGGCTGTGCTTTTGTATAGCTGCAACAGCTAAGCAGACACGCAATTTTTCCACAGGAGTCATGAAATAGAGTGTGAACCTAAGCAGTAAGGCTCTGTTACATCTTCTTTATCTCCATTAGTCTTGTGTTCAAAAACTATACATTTGAAGGAATTTTTTCCTTTATGATCCAACATCTTGGTAATTGCGTTGTAGTTCAAATGCAAAGGTCTGTGCATGTGTGTGTGTCTGTACACATGCAGGCATACATACAGAGAAGAAAAAACACTTCAGTGAAGGTAATACACTCACACCGAAGAGATCTGGGTGCAATATTGATTCTGACTCAAACTTACTAGGTCAACACCAAACAAATCCTCTGGTTTAGTTTAACACCTTCAAATAAAATTCTGCTAAGTACTGTTATAACTTTACCTGGAATTCTAAATTCTCTATCCAGTATTTTCTCTCTGCCACTGTATGTTTTAAGGAAGAAACACTGAAGGATACAAATTTCACTTGAAATTTCTGATAAAATATAATTCTTATCAATGTTGACTGGTAGAGAAAGGACAATCAAAACGTTTGGGAAAAAAATCTTTCTGCTCACTTAGCGGAAAAAAATGGAGGAGAAGAAAGCAGAGTTTTCCTCTTATCGTAAATAGACACAAAATGATATAACTTTTCCTGTAACCAAGACTGCAGATAATACAAACCATTATCTTTCATATTAGATAATTCAGTAATACCATCAGCTGTTTAGTTTTCTATATCAGTCCTTGTAGAGAAGGTCAATACAAGCTTTTAACATAACACTAGAAATAAATGACAAATTTAATACAGGCTTGCAGCATCCCACTTTCTGGAAGCAGTTGATTTCCTGATCTCAGTTTAGAAAAGGCAGCATGTCAGTGAAATGAGTGTCTTTACTATAGAATCCTTTGCAGCAAGCTCCAGAAATCTATTAGAACCATAAAGGCGAATTTTTGTAGCATTTCTATATATTAAGCACTCTAAAAATCTCATGTCAGACATTCAGGCTTCCTGTATAGTTTACACAAACAGGGATCCTAAAATTGAATCCAATTAGTCATTAAAAAAAGAAATAACTAAAGGAAAAAATAAAAAGGTAATACCACATTTATTCTTTTATTTATCCTGGTCTGGTGTTACCACCCAGTTCCTGCCTCCACTCAGAGTCCCCAACCTCACACTTGCTTCCATCTCCTATACTTCATTCAGGGATTAAGCAAAAGGGTTAACATTTGCTATTTTAGAAATAAGGGCAGCTCCTTTCTTTTCTGCACTAAGATCAAAACATCATTTCTGTTAAAACCCATAGCACCATTCTCAGAAGAGCACTCTTCTTGCTAGGTTGGGAGCTTTTCTGGAACTATGAAACCTCACTCAATCTTTGATGTGAACAAGCCTGCATAAGCTTTATATAGCTGAAATACATGGGAGTGGTATTGCTTTTGTTTGCTAAAAGGTAAAATGAGTTAATTCATTCTTCATGAACTAATTTTTCCTTAACTTCGCAACTATATTGTCACAACCTATGCCTGTCCATGTATTTAATGAACCTAAAAGCATAATCACAAGGCAAGCAGCTAAAAATTAAAAGGAATCAAGAACATGCAGCCCCAAGCTGATAAGGACTGTAAGCATCATCTTTGATTTGCATTAAAATGTTCCCGTCTTTCTGAGATATTGCAAGAAAGTAAAGCTGTGTGTTAGATGTGCTTTCTCACAAACAAAAAAAAATGTGAAATTATCAATGAAGATCCTATTCAGATTTTGTGCTTTCAAGGTTAGTAAATAACCAAGTTTCAGGTTTCCAGGATTGCACTTCTGGAGTTAGGTACTTACATTTCACCATTTTTTCCTAAATAATCCCCCTTTTTGTTAATTTACTAGCACTCGGGGAAAAAAAAATTAGACAATTCCGTTTCTTTCTTTTTTCCCTGATGTGTTCAAATCAATCATGAGAGAACCTTGTTCAAAGGAAAGCCACTGACTGAAGTCTCCCCTGGGTTGTACTGCCAGACACGTTTGAAAAGATGTCAGTAAGAACTCTAATTTGTCACTGAAGAATAATGATTGCAGGTACTTTTACGTCCTGCAAGGTCTTTGAAACAGCTTTGCAATTTAGTGAATGGGATAAGATGTGCTGGCTTTCAATTACCACAGAACAAGTAGAAGAACTTCCATCATGAGATTCAAACCCTGACTACATCTGAAGAGAGAAAAAGAACCAAAACCAGTATTGTGAAAATAGTCAGAATGTGACAGCAGGGTCCTGTGAGCATACACATAGCAGTGATGTACAAGCAACAGCCTCAGGGCTGTGCAAAGAAAGCAACAGGCCAAAAATCATAATTGATATTTTTTGAAAGCCAGCACATTTGTGTTGAATTTAGACCCTGTGCAAGTCATAAAGGTCTATAGTCAAAATAGATTTTACAAAAGACAATTGAATGGAAGCAGGGAAAAATTATGAAAAACAGCAGAGGTCAAAAATGAAACCGGTGTTGTTTCACATTTCTAAGGAAAAAAATCAAAGCCTAATTAAACAAATGAATAGTAGCAATAACAATCAAAAATAACAACTGCAAGAACAATCATAGTGACTTAAGGATACTGTATGGTTTCAGAAAATGATATCAAATCACATTCAAGCAATGAGTTAAGACTAGACAATAACTGACCATTAAAATAACCTCCAAATTGTTTCAATTACTTCCTAATATCAACAAAACACTAATTGAACTGCGTGAAATGACATTTCCTTAACACCCAGTTAACAGCTTGCATCATAAATTTAGCACTATCTTTGTATCAGATAATTAGTGGCAATTGTAAGAGCTACATCAAGCTGCACATTAAGGTTGGTTAAAATTATTTCTTATTAAGGAGTGTGAGTCCATACCTACAGTAGGTCATTTTTCAAAATAAGAAATGAACACACTAAATACTTCTATTTAATATAACAAGCTGAAAGACTGACAAAATGAAGACCTTATCTACAAAAATATTATCCAGACTGTTTCGCACTTCTGCACTGTGCCACATTCTGGTTCTGAAGAAGATCCAGATGCTGTAGTTACACACTTCAGTGAATTTTAAGACTGGTAGTTGGAAGAGCTTGGAAAAAATTAATTTGCCTGTAGAATAATAAGAAACATCCAAATTCCCATCATATGGGAAATGGTACTTGCACATGAAATCCAGATAGGCACAAATCTGCTCCCCAAAAATTATACATCATGGCATTCACCAAACAGCAAGGTTCTTAACTATTTCAAGTTTATTTCAGAATTGTGTAATAAACATTTGCAAACATGACAAGGTATCAAGCTATGATAACTGACAGAAAACTGACAGTTTTGAATCTCAGAAATGGAAACATTTACTCCCATACTGTCACAATCTGCAAAGTACTGCTGCAGCCAAAATATTGCTGAAGCCAAACATCTGTGAAAGCATGCAAACATAAGATATGTATGAACTTTGGAAGAATGAGTACCCTTCAATCTTCCTCTGAATTCCTTCCTCAATGCAGGTACTTTTTAATTTAGTGATGGGCTTAGTACAACTTCTTTCCTATAGAGGAAGAAATGACAATTTTTTCAACAATACCTTCTGGGAAGAGATCCAACCATCAATTAATAACATCAATAACTATTTTAAACAATCAAATTTACTTTTATGATTTATCACCTAATTTTCATATTTTCATTTTCTATCCAGGTCTAATAATCATGCTGACTTAACTAGCTTGAAGTATTAGATCATCTCTAATGATGGATCTTGCAGTTGAAGCTTCCTATCTGCTCACCCTTAATCCTTATATGTAAGAATGAAGTTATCAGGCAAAAACACGATTCAGACCCTGACTGAACTCTTTTTGGTCACAGCTTCACCTCTCTTCAAAATGTTCTAAGTATCAACTGCCTGACATTCACCATATCATGAACTGTTAGCAACTCATTCTTTCTAAAGACATTGAACAGATCCTTTATGACCATTGGATTTAGGTCAGTTTTTGAGGATTGATGTTAAAAGTCTTACAGACAGACACACATGACAAAAGGATGCCACTATTTCCTACTTCCAATGTAAATGAGACCACGTAATCAACAGAAACAACAGGCAAAATCATCCTCATGCATCAGGGCTCTCAGACATCACAAAATGAACTCAATTATTCAAAAACCAGGAGCCTGACTCCCAACATTTCTGTTAATGTTTTCTAACCTACTTATTCACTTTGAGGTTTCATCAGTTATAAAATTCAATTCAAATGTCCTCTTCACACCCTAGGAACAATTACAGAAATGCCAAGCTTGGAAGGGTTGGCTGGATGACATCTACTCACATCCACTTTAACATGGCCTGCTCAAACCAAGGTCAGCCACAGCAGGCTGCTCAGGACTGTGTACAGTCCTATTTGGAACACCTCCAAGGATGAAGACTCCACCACCTGTTCAACTTGCTCCAACATTTAATCATCTTCACAGTGTGAAAAAAAGAGTTGCTTATGGAACTGTAGTATTTTAGTTAGTGCTCACTGTCCTTTTTCATCCCACTGGAAAACACTATGGGGATTCTGAAAGTACTTTCTTTATTTACTTCCATCAGGCATTTATACACTTTGGTGATGTTCAGCTCTGAGCCATCTTCTTTCCAAGAAATAATACTGAGCAGCCTGTATATCCTCCTTTCCCATGGCATGCAGGAATGAAACAAAGACTTTACAAATAAAGTCTGTATTTTAAGTAGGAAGCTCATCTTTCTATAATCTATAAGTACAAAAACTAGCAGATTGTTAGCAAAATTTATGCGGTTCAAGTAAGTTTATTAAGAAACAACTGTAAGATCAACAGATTACAAAACTGAAGCTGCACAGATGTATTGATCTAAAGAGTCCAAAAGTTTACAGTGAAATGCCACTTAAACTCTGGCAAAGTCCAGGCCAATATCAGGAGCAAGGCCTGCTCCTGTTACAGAAGACACTTACTTTGTCAACACCAGGGTTGAACAAAGAATATATCCATTTCAAGATCTTCCTGCAGCATAAATATAAAGCACTGAATAGTGAAAATCCTGACATGTCAGTCTTTGGCTGACCCAGCATATAAACACCAATTTCACAAATAGCACACTGTCCTTGTAGTTTGGGAAAACAGCAAAGGCCACAAGTAAAATACTCCCAAGAACAGATTAAGCCAATATATTTTTTCCTACTGGAATCCAAAATAGCTATTAGATCTACAGAAGACATTTAAGAACTTGTGTATTTATACATATATATTTATCAATTTAGGCCAAGAAATAGAAATTACTCTGACATCTTGTAACATAGTTGCTAAGAAGGTACAGAATTGACTCAAACCTGCATGCACCAGGATACAATTGGGTACCTGACCTCTCCACAAGAAAACATTTTTCCAAGGCCACAGACCATAATCCTTCTGAAGGTTTGTTTTACTCCTGTCAGGGTCTGGTCAGAACTGAAGAGGTCCAAGACTACCAGAAATCTATTTTTGTATTCTGCTTTCCTCTCAAAACTGTAGTTGAAAAGCCACCCCAGTACACTAATTCAATAATTAGTTAACCTTTACTTCTGCAGGCTTACTTGGCAAGGACTGTCATCATAAAGCACACAGCTCATAAATACAAAGGGATTCTCAAAAGACTACAGGAAAATATTGCCTACTGCTGGAAACAGGTTTCAATTAATGTCTTGGAGAATCCTTTGTTAAGAAGCAGTCCTTGTCTGTGTTTTATGCTCCTTCCAGTTAGGACTCCAGTTAAAACAGCATTCTTGTTTCCAGTGAGCATGCTGAAGTCAGAGGCACAAGAGGAATTCCTCTCATTTACTATGTATTAGTGCTAATACATTTTGCGACATTAATCCTTTGAGCAAATGACACATTGATAGTCTGGGACACTAATGGGATACATTAATTGCAAGTAGTATAAGAAAAGAGGATTACTTAAAATGCATGCTGGAAACAGAAAATGAGATTAAAAAT
>VZTB01000018.1:304652-369465 GCA_013397245.1 Thryothorus ludovicianus | reverse complement strand
GGAAACTGGGCTGCGTTTCTCCTGAGAGGCCAAATCTCTTCAGACATGATGCCCTCTAACTTCCCAAAGCAGAGGTTTGCAGCCCAAGTCTATAAAGACTGAAATTTCTAAAGCTCATGTTAAGACAGACACAGACATATGTTCTACAAAAAGCTACTAATTTTAAACAAGACTTGTTTTAGAAAGGGGAAAATGCAGTAAGAGAAATTTTGCAGACCACCTGCTCAAAACCAGAGAACCAATGTTTCTCTGCTCTCTGCTCTACTACAAAACAACCTGTCAACCTGAGCACTCTAGAGACACAAAAACTTCTTAAGAGATGGATTTCCTTTTTCCATTGTTTTATATAATTTAGAATCTTAACTGTGAATTCCTTGCAGCTCTGCAGGCTGAGAGGGACAAAAAGCTTTAATGCAAAAGAAGAAGTGTCCAAGGAAGTTTGTCTGTAAGCAGCAGAGCAGCTGCTGCAGAGGGGTTCACTGGGGCTCCAGCAGGGTTGGAGCTGCCTGCACTGGGCTGCCCAGGCAGCTCTGCCACAGAGCCCTGGGGCCTGCAGGGCCAGCTCTGCCCTCAAAGCTTTGCAGGTGGCCACTCACCTCCTTTCAATGCTCCATTTATTGAAGAACTCTGGTTTACACACAATGCTGTGGAACAATATTGAACCTGTGGTGGTGGGTTTTTTCCAAAGGGGTAACCTTTGGGACTCTTTCTGGGTCTTGAATAACCTTTATCACTACCAGATCAGCATAAAGAACAGTTTATGATATAGGCTACTGACCTATTTTTGATGTTTGTTTCTACAGAATGACCTTTTCTTTTGCTTGAAGTTTTACTCTACTTACTCCAACTATTCTCAAAGTGTTGCACTAAAGATGAAAATAAAAAAAATGGATGTTGATGATAATAAAAGAAGATATGGCATCCCTAATTTCCATAAAGCAAAAAGTTAATTTTTTAGTCCTTTCCAAAAGAAGAAAATCCTTCCTCTTTCATTCTAACTCTGACTGCTCTAAAAGACAGGGAGAAGGAAGAGAGCAAGCAATGGATATAACCATCTACCTATTCTCTTCAATCTACAGCTCTGGGCATTCATTTAAATGTCAGGCTTCTCTGCAAAATTACTTTTGTTGATTTTATCAGTAGATCTTACACTGTCTATTTATGAATGTGTTTTTTTTCCATAACCAGGGTTTAAAGAAAGAGCAGAAGTGTCCATATGTGTGCATGTTCAGATTTCTAAGGGTGAAAAATATTACTTTTGTTCTTGAATAGTTTTACCTTACTCTATTTGAGGTCAGTCCAATCCTCCTCTTTATAACTCTCTATAATCTTGGAGAGCTTAAAAGAACTCTTCAATTCTTTTAACTATTCCCTTGTGATTGAACTTTCATATAACCTGTTATTTTCTTGAGTTTGCTTTTTTCTTTTCACAAAGGATTCTGAAATAAACCCCTGCCCAAAGTCCCTACATGAAAATCATTGAAAAGACAACCAAAGTTGACCTCAATAAAATTTACTTCTGTGGTTTGTATGGCCCAAAGAAGCCTTACTTGGGAATTAACTTTTCTCTATTTGATAACAATTCCAGTACATCCAGGCACTACACCTCTCTAACAGCCTAACCTGCAAAAGTAATTATAAAACATCAAAATACTTAGCAAAGTAATGCATTTATTCAACTTGTCCATTTTTTTCAGAGCAACACAAGAGATGTGGTATTTCATGACTTTCTTGTATCTGATCCTTTAAACTTGAGGTACATCTTTGCCCTGTGGAATGGGAAGCTTCCTGTTGGGAGCTAGGTATGGGCAGACCTTTTGAATGCTGATGCCAGTCAGAACTTTCAGCCTCAGTCCCTCCTCTGCCCCTGATCACCCACCCAGCAGTTTCTGTACCACAGCCCTCACTGCCTCTCCTGCAACACCAGTAACTCAGAGTGGCTCCAGTCACTCCAGTTTCTCTTTTGAGAGACCCTCTCCATGGCTGATTGCAGCACACAGACACAAAGCTACAAAATAATCCCTGACTCAAGCTAATCTGCCAACACTGACTCAATTCAAAGGGGAGGGTGTCTTAGTTAAATTTGCACTGTCTGACCATGAATTATGGCTACATTGCCTTGTCTTTGTTGTTCAATTCAAGTGCACCAGTTTGATGTAAAACAGGGCAGAAGGAGGCAGTGATCCCATCAGAGCATTTAAGCATTTCAGTTTACAGTCCCTGCACTCTTCCATTGGAGTTAATGTTACACCTCTCCGTATTAGAACTTACAGGTATGAGTTTGTTGTGCCTTACCTTGAGTTTAATGAGTTTCTATGCTCATGGAAATTGACAGAGAATGTGAACATAAATCCATAAAATCCAGCCTTCTCTGCATGCTGCTTTTGAATACAAAGATAGAGCAAAGAGTGCACAGGGCCTTGATTGGGCAGAATAACTGTATCCTCTCTGAAGGAAATGCATGAGATCAGAGCCCAGCATTTTTTCACCTCCCCATATCCATCCAAACTAATTTTACATTGCTTTTGTTTTGCAGTCTAATAAATAACAGTTGGCCCCATTGGCTGATGTAATGTCACTGTAATTCTCTGAGACAAGTGCTGGTGTGTTAGTTATGGAGATGAGAGTGTGTAGGCAAGCACTCATTAGCCTTAACTAATGAATCCTCTAACAAAGTCACACACAATTGAGAGGAACACAAGTTACTGAAGCCTTGAGGCTTATTGCACTGGGTTTTCAGAGAAGGGTTTTTTGTTTTGTTCTGATTGAGTGAAACTATTCTCTGCCTTCCCTGCTTTGTAAGAGGCCACAGACCCTGAGTATGCTTCTAAACTGAGCTGTGGTTTATGGGAGATCTGACTTTTATGCAGAACAGAAGCCAGATTTGCCTGGGAGTGATCTGGGGCACAGTCTCACTGTGCTGTAGCAGTAATAAAACAAGGTGATCCTGCACAGACATACAGGTGTTCTCTTCTGAATATAGGAGTGGCTTCATAGCTCCACTGACAGCCCCCAAAAGTGAATGAAGCAGGTCTTTGTACTCGGAAAAACAATCAGTCCCCTGAAGACCTCAAGAAAAGCACAGATCAACTTTGGTTTCTGCCGAGGTTGGGAAACACCACAGGTTACAGGGAGTGAATACTGTGGAAATCTGGCAGGAGCCATTCTCTCATCTTATGAAGACTGTTTCCCCTTCATTTCATACTTAGTTATAGAGATCTCTTCTCAGTGCTTGTTTAGGGAACAGTTCTTTCCTTAGATACAGGGATTTTCTCTACCTTCCCACTCAAGAGATGACCTCTGTAAGGGGAGGACTGTAGATATTTAATATTTTCATTTTATGATTACATGCTTGTGGAGTGAAAGAAGGGATTACAGGCAATGTTGTCTCTGATAAGTCACAGCTGTACTAATTACCAAAGAAGAGGAACAGCCTTGCTTTAGATGGGTTCTGTCTATGACTAATAAAGATAAGGGTGATAGAAGGGGTGGGTTGGCTGGTCAGGGGAGCCTTCTGATGAAGAGGACTTGGAGGAAGAGAGCCTTGCATAGGTAGAAGAGCCCTGAGGGAGTAGGAAAGATCCAGAGAGACACAAAGAAGAACAAAACAAGGAAGAGAGCTACTGCTGGCAAAAGATCAGCTGTGGGATCAGTCTGGGTCTGATGGAGTTGGAGCCTGCAGTCAGAGAAGAGCTAGCTAAGGCATGTGGTCACAGTTTGCAAACTAATACTTGCAGTCCAGCAGAAATAACCAGCAGTCAGAGTCTGCAATTGGACCCTACAGTAGGAGCTTGCTGTAATCAGAGTCAGGAGGGTTAAGTTATAAGGAAGAATAAGCTGGGACTCTTTTCACATTGTTAAATGTCTGTGTCTTGGCTCGTTTCTGCCCCTAATGAGAAGTCTAGTGCTACACTTACTTTTTTAATTCTTTTTTTAAAAAATTGCTTCCAGAAATCAATGGGTCAGAAAGAAGACAGGGGCAGCATCTTTTCTCAAAGGCTGCCAAGCCAGCTCAGGGTAAGAAGCTCCAGGAGATTTTTGGGGCAGGGAAGCCAGCTGGAAGCTATTTCCATTGTTTCCAGAGTTCATACAGTTTGTCTAAGCAGGTCTCCTTCAAAGCTCTGCCTGAATATGTCCTGGGCTGTAAAGACCTGCCAGCCATGGAAGGCTACAAAGCATTTCCAGGGAATTCTGTCATGGCAATGAAAGCAGAGAAAAGCTAATGATGGCTCATAAAATCACTGTTTTCAAAAGGAGCAAAAGTGAGAGGATTCATGGAGTAGGATCTGAGTACAAGAGTGCTGGACACAATTTCCAGCTTCACCAGGTGGGAATTCACTTAACCCATCTCCCAGTCTGTGCCTCCACCCATACACTGGGGATGTAAACTCTGTTTTCTTGGAATATTTTGTTACCAGCATGAATAACATTGCAAATTTACTGATTGCAATTCCTCAGAAGCACTGAGAAAAGGAGCTTAACTCTTTTAAACATTTACAGAAATCCAATCTCCCTTCCCCTCCAGCTTCAGTTTGTAGCCATGGAGTGAGCAGGAGCTGCCTCTGAGTAATGAATTCTCCATTTCTGCTTTACTCATCCTCAGCACAGCAGGAGAAAAGAGTGAGTTTCCTGCTGAGCACATGAGAATGTGTAAGGAGAGGATGCATCTTCCTCCTTCTGTCTTATTAAATTTGAATTACACACCTAAAATAATATATTTTTCCTGCCAAAATAGGCTTGCTTTTCTCTAAACATGACAATAACATTCTGACCATGGGGGAGTAAGAACACTGGTGGGCTCTGAGGGAATAAGCACAAGAACTTCAGAGCAGAAATTATGCACAAAATGAAGCAGCTTCAGAAAGCTGGATGACTCAGCACTAACCAATGGATGTATAGAATGATTAGGATGAAACATTGCCAGCATACATGGAGTCACATACCGAGTTAGCCACAGACCAACATAAATAAATGAGACTTCAACATCAATAAAGTACATAAAAAGGAGTACCTCTAGCATTAGCAGGCAAATGTTATGTTCAATAGCATTTCATTGAGGATTCATCTGAGAATTTGTGTTAGAAAACTAATCCTGACATCTCATCTTGATTGAATGACATTTTCTCTGTGAGTTCCTTTATGTGACTGGAAAGTTTTATGTTTTAGTTAAAAATCCTTCCTAATGAAGACAGTTTGTAGTAGGAAAGAAGAGGAATTTAAAATAGAGTTTCTTCTTGGAACAATGGTTCTCACTAAAAGATCTTTCACTGCCCTAAACTTCAGACCATTGATGAAACCACGAAGTAGATCATGGAACAGCTGGGCTGACATCCTGCTCTAAGGAACTATTCCTCTAAATATTCATCAGTGGCCAATGAGTCCAGAGTGTGAAAAGTACAGGAAAATTGTCCCCTGCATCCCCCATATTCCAGGTATGGAAAATCCCACCATTTTAATAAAATTACTGGGGGTATATTTCTTACAAAGATATAAACTAAAAATGAAATGTTAAACCTTCACTTCCTTTTAAGAGGTGAAGGGAATACATACAGTATCTAGCTGTCAAATCAAAAAGCCATAAAATCTCCATGAAAATAGAATAATTTAAAAATTGCCTGCTTTTAGCCATCATCCCCTTGTTTTATAAGCCAACACAATTGGAACATAATGTGAAAGTTGCGAAAGGGCCAAAACAAAACTGAATTGCAGCTCTCCAGTAGTTTCAGCTTAGGCTGGAGCAAGGTTCCTGGTGAGGACACACCTCCCAAGACTAGCAAAGAGCTCCACTTGCTGGCAGATGCAGCCCCTGAGTTATTGCTTCCCACTTAACCAAAGCAGAAATAAACAGCCATAAATCAATTGCCCAGCAGATCCAGCCAGAATAAAAGAATTATATTGCTTAAGAGTACCCAGTGACAGCTCACATACTTTCAAATATACTTCTTGGTCTGCAATGAAACTTTGAACAAGTACGTGGGCAAAATGTAAAGTGGTACTTTGGCCAAGTTGGTGAAAAGAGCAAAGAATGATCCCAGAGCCACTGGAGCCTTCCCCACACCATCAACAGTTCTTGGCTGAGCTCCAGAAGAAAAATAGAGAAGATTTTGACACTACCAGTTCTTCTTGTGAACCCTAGATCATTCTAGTCTGGCACACTGACATTTTGTGGTGAGAAAATGAACCCAGATTATGCCTTATCTCCCTGTGCTTTGCTATACTTCAGTGCTCCATATACACAAGTTACAGGGGTATTTTTTTGAAGGCAGCATAATGATGCATAAAAAGATGGTGCTCTCTATAAATTCTTTTGTAAATGGCCTTTATGAATATTCTCCCACATCTCTGTCTTTCATTATAACATTATTCTTTTCACCTTTACAGCAAAGTTGAATATGGCTGGTAATTTTTGCCAACAGTTCTTGAAAAGCACCTCATCAGCATTCACTCATGTGGATAAAATTACATTTCATGGTGTACAAAAGAATATTTTGCACAAAATGAATGATCAAAAACTATTTTTCTCTAAGCCAGAAGTATGAATATATATACTAGTCTTCATATTAATTTAATTTAAGAAGTTAAAATTGATTTTCAAATAGCTGGTAGGATCCCATGGAGTAACACAGGGGACTATAGCACTTTTCTAGAAAGCAGATAAGAATGACAAATGTCCAGGAGAAACAGAACAAGGACCAGAGATGAACCAAAAATATTATTAAGGCTGTTTTAATTGCAAGATATTTACATACCATCAACTCAAATTACAAAAAGTACATACTAAACCCTTGGCAGCAAGGTTTCTTTGATGGATTTGACCAAGATCACTAGGAAGACATTCTGATTTTTTTTTCAGTTAGCCATTTAAATTGATTTGAGGCTGTTTTTTTGGGTTTTATTTTTTAGTGGCAAGGTTTTTCAATCAATCAATGAAGGATAGATTGTGACACATTGCCAATACTTCACTCGCTTTTTTTTCCCAGTCTGCTGTGTCACAGGGACTGCTGATGCACAGTGGAATCTATCCTTTAAGTCCATGCACACACCTCAATAAATGGATTATCCTGAATGAGACACTGGAATAGCAGGGCTCTGAGTCTCAGGAAGTATTTAATGTGGAGAAATTATTGTACAGCAGAAGCAGTGGGAAGGGTTCAGGAAGCTCTGTCCCTCACCCTGCTGTGTTGAGCACTGCTCCTTTCCAAGGAAACCACCCCTCTTTGGGTAATTGCCTGCAGGTTTCCATCATTATGGCCTATCTTGTCTCTTACAGGATTTAAGATTTGACTTTTCACACAGAGGGGCATTCTCACTGAAGTTAAGATCAGAATCAATGCGCGCAGATGGGAAAGGAGTAGGAGTCGTATCCTTCTTGTTTGGTCTCTTTAATTAACTCCTTGGCAATAATTCCACAAATGGAAGCCTAACTTACTGGTGCCTCAACTGCCTTTTGACATAAGACACTTGCTTTCTAAAAATAGTTTTCAAGGAAACATGCCTTTAGGAGCTAATTTAAGACCGAATCAGTGCATGCAGATACTCCTGCTGCATCGCTCAGGTCTGTGGAAGAACTGGTTTGAAGCAGAGAAAGTACAATAATTATGGAGCTTTCCCCACCAGACAGAAGCATGCTGGCAAGATAATAAGCAACAACATGAGATAGATAAGCTTCCTTTATTTGTAGACAGTGAATTGACACATAAGTTCAAATCTTTTTTTCCTACAAAATATTACACAAACGGCCTCTAGAGGGATCCAGGTTATTGCTTTTCTGTAGAAATCCCTTAAGTTTTGTTGTCATTTTTATTGTTGTTTTTTTCTTTCCCGTCTGTTACTTTTCAACTAGCAAATCATTCATCTAGAAATAATGATGCAAAAAATTTGCATTTAAACCACAGAGTTCATGACCAGGATGAAGGTTTTGAAAATCAAGAACTAAAAAACCTGGAGGGCAATGTTCACATTCAGTAGAAGTCCAAGCTCAAACAAATCAGCTCTCAGCTTATATCACATTCAATAAAAAAATACAAATCCAAAGAAATGCGTAGGCATTCAGCTGCCTATGTGAAATGCAGCTGAACTGGTGAATCTGCAGGGTTAGGTTAGAAATGTGATAAGAGTTGGGCTCAAGTTTCAGCAGAATGAGTCAGTATTTCCCACTTGAGTTCCTAGAATTCTCAGGAAAAGGCGTATTGCTTCCAAGTTATGGTATCTGGCTTGGGCTTTGTTTGCCTGAATTATTTCACCTAGTTAGAATTTTCACAGCTAAGGTTTTAGTAAAGCAGAAGTCCCAAGTTAAACAAAAAACAAGAATTTAATTCATGATGTCTATATTCTATACATTCCATATTCTGGATTCACCAAATAATGGGTATAACAGGCGGTGTCAAGCCAGCTTCAAAATTCAGTCTGGCAAGCTTTTTACATGTAATCAAATGTAAATAAAGGAGATGGAATGACCATGTGGAAATTACTCTGTGTACAGGTATGAAGGGAACTCAAAGACATCCTCCTACTCTGTTTGAAGCTTTGTTTTTAAGTTCATATTCTGCAAAAAGACCATTTTCATGGACCCTCGGGTACCCATAAAAATATTTGAAAGTACTCAGCCAGAATCCTATTCTTCTCTTTGGTGGAATTGGTGTTTGGCTTGTGCAAATCAAGATGGGGAGTAGAGGAGAAAAGAGAAAGGTTATTCCAAGGCCTCACTGTTTTGGAAAAAACAGTTCACAATCCTGCCATTAAAGATGCTTTGCTGAACCTGCACCCTGAAATTAGACTCCATTACAGTTTGTATAATAGAGACCACACAAAGCCAGTCCAAAACCAAGCTGGTTCACTGAATTTAAAGTTTCATTGTATTCCTTCTGTTAGTGCACTAATGGCACATCAACACAACGCTTTTGTGGCACATGCATTTGGCTCAGGTACAGGAGGTGCTGTTCACAAACACTGAAAACAGCACCAGATCCACAAAAATATTTGCTGTTTCTGATGTGCCTTGTTCCAGCCTATAAAGTGCAGGGAACTCATCTTCTCCTAGGCACTAATTTTGTGAAGATTATTCATTAACAGCAGCAGGAGTTCAGCTGAGGGACTAAACTACAAACTCAGCTAGCAAAACTCAACAAATTAAACCAGGCTTTACATAAAAGAGAAAGATGGAACTTTTCTTCAGTGACACCAAGGAGAGCTTTTGTCTCCTTCTCAAAAGGAATGTTGAGCAGTTAAAATCTCCTGCTGCTGATTTTTGGTTTAATTTTTGGTTTGTAATGAAAAGAACAAAACATTTAATTAAAAATGCCAATGTAAACTAAAGCAAAGTTGCCTTATGCTTTACTGTGAACTTTGTATAAAATTAGAAATGCTACAGAATTAAACATTTAAGTTTCTTCCTGAGGGTAAAACAAGAAAACAAACAACCACAAACTGGAGCCTAAACTAACATTTCTAATTCCACCAAGTCAGCTGCTAGCTGAATCGCTTCATCACATCTTCTATCATTCAGTAATCCAGACCACAGAATACCTCTTGAACCAAATAGCTCCAAAATTATTATTACAATATTTCAACGAGAAACAATACGAAGTGTTTTTTCATTAATGGATTAAAAAAGAATCCCTTTCTAAAATAGAATTGTTTCATTCATTCTACAACTTGTTATTCCCACATGAATTTTCCTCTCCCTATAATTTTTTTATATTATCTATAAAAAAACCCCACTATTAGTTTTCCTCTAGCTGAAATTCACAGAAATAGGTTTTTGTGGCATGGTTTTTGTTGGCTTTTTTACTCTCTGGAACTTGAATCCACATTTCTAATAATTACCTAATGCTTTATTTACAACTATATGGTGCTCTTGAATGGTTTGCTAAGCAAATTCTACCTATTCCCACTCTGCATTTTCTCTCAAGACCTCAGTAGGAAAATAACAGGATTTATGTGATTATTTTTTTACTAGTAAAACTCTACTTAATGATGTCCTCCAGTGAGTCTCCTCTCACAGGTCAGGGCTACCTGTCAAAAAAATCCCAAACCAAAACAAGACAGAGAAGAAGGGATCCTCAGATACTAAAAGGAGGATTTCTGCATTGAAAATAATGATTTTTGCTACTTTACAGTAATTTACCTTGCAGCAGGGCTTCAAAACTTCGGTCATGCTGGGTCTCTGCTGTGTTCAGCTCAGATCTCCTGAATGACACCCAAGTCAGATTTATTCTGCCAGCTTCAGTGGGCTGAACTCCAGGCCAATTTAGGGGAAAAGATGCTGAGTTTCTGTCATTACAGCCTACCACAAATCCACCTGGCTGGAAAAAAAGAGAGGATATTCAGATCACACTTGTTTAGGGGAAAAAAACAAAAAGGTATTCTCCAACCTGGAAACATAATTATGGAAAGAAAATTAAAGGAAAAATTACTGTGCTGCTATTGATATAATATTCAGATAGTGATGTCATTAAACAGTGAATAGAAGAACCAGATAAGGAATTTATGGGAACAACAAAACCATTCCCTTCCACATTCAGGGTACACTCACTACAATTTTTAGTAGCACATCTGATAATGAAACTCTAAATGCTTTGAATAGCAAGAACTACTGGTGCTTGTCTTTAGCTTTTGGAAAAATCGATTGGCTCATTCATTTTTGGTTCAGTACTTGATATGCACTGTTACACAGGTTTAAAACAAAAAACAACACAATATTACATGAAAAGAGAAAAATATTTCTTATTGTGTTCCCTCACCTCACAGCAGTACTTCTGGTAATTAAAGAGAATATGTGTTACACTTTTAAAAACTTGAGAAGCCATTGCTGCCTCCTCTTTACACATGAGTAATGCCAGTGGCTCTGGTTGTTGGATGAAGCCTCTAGGAAACAAGTGCTCATTTTTTGCAATATTTTAGCATATCTGCTCCTTTGTCTGGATTTTTTTACCTTTTCACTGCCCATTTTGTCTCCTTACCTGTTCTATGTCGCAGATTTTCCATCTCTAGATGAAATATGAGCAAAAATGAGTGAAAAGGCTGCAATTTTAAAAGGCAATCAAGACTCAACATAGAACCTTTCAGCAAAAGCCTAAGGCTGCTTTGTGATGGATGTAAATAATGCACAGAAGATGACCTTTCCCATTTTCAGGAACCCTGTTCCTCAGGTCTTTAACTAGATTCTGCCATGGAGCATAAAAATATCCATCTGAGAACAAACTCTCTTTATAGTCCTAATTTTTTTCCCCATGATCTTGGGCTGACCTGGCGTTGTGACTAATAAATTTCCATTGTAACTTTTTATCCCCAAAACAGATGAAGTCAGAATGTGTCAGGTGGTGTAGGTGACCAAATTGCTTCTTTTTAATTTGGTGTCAAGCCCTAACAAACCTACGTTACTTCTTTGATATCCCCACACATTTTGGATTTGCCAAACAAGGAAATGGGCTAATGTTTGAAGAGTAGGGTTCAACTTCTGACATTTAGTTTGATCACAGCAGAAACACAGGAACTTTTTCATTAAGAAGTTGGAATACAAATAATTGCTTAGAGAAATCTTCGAATGGAGAACTCCAGTGACTAATTTTCTACTCCAGTTTCTAACATTTCCTTAAACAGCCTTGTAGCTAATTTTAAGGATAACTGTTTCTCCTGCAAAGGGAGCACTAACACACATGACCAGCAACATTTATGGCCAGCTTTTAAGTTTGTTGTCAACCAGCTCAATGCACATAAGTCTGTGTTACATCTCGTAATACACCAGAACCCTCTATGGCTTTCTGATTTTAGCAGTCTTTAAAAGGTCCTCCCTCTTGCCATAGCCAGCTTTGGCTTAGCTCAACACTTTCCAAAAAAATGTACAAGAGCCTGAAAACAAAACACCCTGAATTTTTTTGTACTGAGGAATTAAGGTTAGACAAGTACAATTATAATAATATAAATTAATCTCTTTCAATTGCACTAAATTTGTAAGCAGGCTTCCCTTTCATGAAGTTTATTTGTTCTGATATGACTTTTTCTAGTCAACAAATTTCAGTATTACAATGCTGGAAACACAAAATTAGTTAGGTCTCCAGCCTCCTGCTAGGGCTTATGTGCCTTCCTGACAGCAAAATTCTCACTTTAGTGGAATAGTTGAATTAAAAAAAGAAGAAAAATGTGCAACATGAAGTGATGTAAAACTTCGTTCTCTGTTCAATAAATTGTTTTATTGAAGGAAACAAGCATTTCTGGGGTTGAAATAGTATCTGTCATACACATATGTGATTTACATCATGTCCTCTATTCTCATGATACTGGGAAATTTCTTGCACAACTCCTTAAATATTAATGCATTGAAATCATCACTGTGCTACATTTTCCATTTCATCTGTGGAGATTTTGTTTTATTTGGATTTCGTTTTATCAAGAAAACAAGAGATAACATCTGGTAGACAAGTTTCCTCTTACTAGGTAGGAATAAAAAGGTTTTTTTCCTCAGGAGTGTTCATGGAATTTTTCTGGACTATAAGGAAGCCCCAGAAAAACATTCTTCTTGATTTAAATGTTGTATTCAGAACAGCAGCCTTGACAATTTCCATTTAATTTCAGCCCAAAGCAGCTGTGATTCTGGAAAAACTGCATGGGAAGTGAATTCAGAGAATTAACCCGACCCTGTTAGTTGGGTCAGATGGACATGACAATGTGACTGATTATTTTTCCATGGCACAGAACAAAAAATTACTTTTTTATTCCCTACAGCACAGCATATGTTTGAGAAGGTGCACTACCTCTCACTCTTCTAACTTTTTTAACTTCTTTTTTTTTAAACTGGCATTTCCTTAAATTTGTAGCAAAAACTTGTACAAACGTCTGTTAGACTTCAATTTAAATGAGTTAAATGAGTTCAAAAGCAGGAGAATATAAACAAACACATACTGGGAGAGAAGGTGAGGGACAAGGAAGATGGGAGTCCCCTTAACTCAACAACTGATTGCTTCAGAACCAACCAGCCAAATTTCATTGCTTAAATTTCAAGAACCTGATTCAGATAAGATATTTTCTATAGCTACTAAATGATTATAAAAGTACTTTTTTTACTTGCTTGTCAGCAAGGCATTTCAGTTTCTTGTAATCAAGATAGACTGTGAAAAACAATAAACTTGCATCAAGTAACAGGGATTAAGAAGCAGGTTTTTCCTAATGACTAAGTCATAAAAGTTTAGCATGAGAGCATACTAAACCTTCAAGCTGGACAATATACTTTCTCAAATAAAAAAAAAATCAAACTGAAAACCAACAAACCAAAACAACAAATATAATCTGTTTAAAAATACGGTGAACAAAATAGAATTTTGACCACTGAATTAAAAATAAAGAGATTTCATTCTTCGCTTCACTGGGACAACAGACAAATTTCAATAGTGTTTTCTATGAAGTAGTGACTTCATGTCACTGACATACATTATGATAACAAACCAAGAACAAGCAAAGAAATATTTTATTAGACAAAGATAAAGCAATATAGCTACCCAAATGGCATATGGCTTTTTGATACCTTCTCTGGCATGAACAAGTGCATTGTTTCCTTTCTATAATGTACAACGCACATATGCACACAATATAACTGATAATTCAGCTAGAGGTGTTGTCCTAATTAAAAAAGCTCACTTGATTCTTATTCTGCTCAAAGAGGGTGTAAGAATTCCTACAGTCTGCATTATTGCATTTGTCTGCCACAACAGCAATTTGACCCTTAATTTTACAATGCAATATTTTATACGTTCAGGGTTACATCTGCAGCTATACTACTTTATTGTTAATATTATTGCTCACAAGAAAGCATAAAAAAAAAATATTCTCAGCAGAAATATTTGCTTGTGTTTATTTTTAGCTCCTGAACAGATGAATACATCAGCAGGGATTACTGTTGAGGTTGTTTCACCAACATCAATCAATTCCTGCCAGGTGACAGAGAATCATGACCAAATGAAGCACCAGTGGAACCAGTGGGACTTGCTCCAATAGGTAGATGTATATTTAGTAATAAAAGATATGATGCTGCAGCAAGTGTAAATGCTGCACAGAAAATATTTCGGTTCTTACCCTTACAGACAGTAGATAAGAGCATCACATGGCTTCTATATCTTTTATTAAGTATTTAACTGAATCTCTATGGTTCCTGTTTTTTTCTAAGTCAGCACTTTTAATTTAAAAAAGTCAGCTGAATTCTTCCCCTAGGTGATGTGACCTACCCTCAGGAGATGTTTGCATATTTTATTATCTTCAGTATTATTAGACTAAAAAAAATATGTCCAACCCGAGTTTGAACCACTGTCTCGAAACTAAACTTAGACTCTTGAACTGACTGGGACTGGGATCTTAAAATGATCTAATTCCTCCTGCCATAATAGTACTGTTCACTTGGCTGCACACAAAAATAAACAGAACATTCTTAATTAGGGCATCTGAAAGGAGTGCCTCCTAAGCATGTCTTTCCAAGCTCTGTAATTGTGAAATTGTCATTCTAAGGGGAAAAACATAGCTGTTTCCATATTTCTACTATACAGTCTTAAGCTAATGAGTTTGCACTTGGATTAATTAATTAACATGTTTTATATTCTTCATATAAAAAACTTGCAAAGCATAATGTTAGTCAGAATCCAATATGTAAATCCAATATGTAAAGATTTAATGCCTTTAATTGTCTAAAAGACTATGGAGATTATTTGGCTGAATAACATATGTCCATATCTTGATGAATTCTGGGTGCTGCTGCAATTGCCTCTGAAAAAGGGTTATTTTAGGCAGTCACACTGATTACTTCTACTTACATCTTGAACTTGAGAGAGAAGATCATAATTCTAAATTTCTTTTAATATTACGTTAAATCACAATTCAAGTTTTAATTGCATGACTCTTGAAAATGTCTTTTTCCCCTTTCAAGAAAACTTTTTGTTTTTCAAGACAAAAAAAAATTAAAATTAAAGCATTTAAGATGCAGGAAAAAGATAATGTCTTACAGCCTTCATGTCTTTTCAATAAATAAAATATCTTTCAAAACGTGCCTGCTTGTAGAAATGCAACACAAATCATACTGGTCAAAGACCAAATAAATTTTCTGGGTGTCAATACACCTTGGCTCAATCTTACTGTCACAGTCAAAACAATAGCATTAGATATGAAAGTGTACATATTCTTGTGTGGTCACGGGCTTGATGAGCTGCAAATGGTATATGGAGCTGGAAAGCCCAGAAAACCTGCAAAAAAAAGCCCTGGAAAGGGGCACAGTTGCCAACACTATGAAACAGGGAGTTAGAATAAGACAGGTGAATGTGTCTCATTTATAAAAATGGGTTTTGGCAGGGTCTAAACTCTCTCTTCATTAAAGTGAATGAGAACCGTCTCCCCTGAATCTAAAGAACTCACTGAATTTCAGAGATTGATTGGAGTAAATAATTGAATTTAAATTTCAGCTATTGTCTCTTTTTCAAATGTCTGTTTTAAGTTCTTTGTTCACATTATTAGTGCATTTAAGAGGGTTGCAAATGAAAAAAAAAACCCAAAACTATGCTCATGGAATGTCTGAAATAACCACATATTTCTTAGCTGTTCTTCAATCTTAAAAATAAAACTCAATACAAATAGACCAGAAAGAAGTAAAAGAAACTAAGCATGATGAATATGCTTTGGCCAGTCTGCTTTCCTTCTCTGGGATGTGATGATTTCTCATAGAAATAATGTGTCTGAAAAGCCATATCTGTGTAGCATTGCATTTGATCAGTGTGATTGTTGTGGCATTACACCTGAAGGCTGATCAATATCAAATTACCTTGAGCAAAGTCAAGTCTACAAGTTGAGCCATTGTATTGTGTTCAAGGTAAAGACATAATCTGCAAGCACAAATGAATTGCCTTTCTCATTTGCCACCTCATCACTGAACCTGTACTTTATTCTAATACGCGGCTTCAAATTTTGCTTTGTTACTCTAGAAAAAGGAAATTCAAATCACAGACCTGCTTTAACATTGTCCCATAATATTAATGCCACGTCTGAAGGAGCCTTTTTTCAATAAATAACATTCATACCTGTCTGAGGTGTTTGTAAGGGCAGTTTGCCAGGACACACCCTGAATGCTTCTGGAGCCTGCCTGTGGCAGGTGCACATCGCTCTGGCTGAAGGTAGATGGACGTACATCAAATTTTTCCAATAGTAATTCAGCTATTTTAACACTTCTTACCTGGATATTCCAAAGTGAATTTTAACTGAAACTGATCCAAAATTGCAGGACACTCAGTGTGGGCTTCCCACACGACTCGGGGAGGTTGTTTTAGGCAGTCACTGCTGTCAGCCCCCACAATGACTGTGTTTAAGAACATTCCAGATATAAACATAGTCTTAAAAGAAATTGTTCACTACTTTGCTAGAGTTTAGATGCTCTGTATTTTACAAGACTAAGCCTATCATAGATAAGTTTAGTTATCCTGTCTCAGATTCAACTGTATTATTAAGACAGACCTAGAAAGCTCTTGCTGATAGAAAAATTAGTATGGGTGATACTTCCGATCACTTGCTTTTTGCATATCTACTTCACAGGAACCAACACTGTCATGCTTGAGTTCGACACAGTCATAGTGAAACAGACTTCCTGCTAGAATCCTAGATGATACAAACGTGCCTTGAATATAAAAACTAAAATTCTAGTTATTCAAACAAGAGCTCTTCCAAAACCCAAGATTACATCTGGAGTGAAGACTGATTAAAAATTAATTATGATTTACTGATTCATAATCAGTTCTCATACTATTTAAAACCCTACTAAAAATAGAAAATTACCTAATATTCAGGATTATTATGCACAAATATATTATTTAATTTCTTATTTTCCCTCTTTCTAACTCTTCTCTTTCTGAGTATGAAAATGTTGCACTGTTAAGAATGCAGGCTATCAAAGCCTTGGAGCCCAGCACAACTTTGTTATAGACTTCAGTCTTCCAAAACACTTATCATTTTTCAAGGAAAAAAGACAGAATTATTCCCCTTGTTGGCTGAAGTTTATCCCATCCAGCTGGATGTTCTGAAAGGTGAAGGGTAAGCTTTATTCTTGGTGATTTGAAGTAATTCAACCTATGAGAGACATGTGGGGTAAACTGACCTCTGGAAGAACCTGTGTCTCTGTTTTGTAGGAGTAGGACAGTCAGCAGAGAGAGCAGAAGGTGATTCTTCTCAACTGGAGATTCAGATTTTTACAGTAAGGTGAAATGACACCAAACACCTCTCCCCTCCATAACAGCTCATAACAACTCCCAAGCTGGGGTTTCAAATATCAGAATTTTTGTCAAAGATTTAGCTTGCTAGCAGTACCTCATGCTAATGTGAATCTCAGAAATGCTCTGAGGAAATAGATTCTTCTCTAGATCCACATCATGGACACCCCAATAGTTATATATTGCCCATCAAAGGCTGTGCAGTGTGCACAGTCCCTGGCAGTTACACAGAATATATGTATTATTTGATGATACAACACCACCTCTTCCCAGCCCTCCAGCTTTAATAATGGGGGTGGCCTCCCACGAACCATCATCTAATTTCTGTGTATCTTGCCTTGTATTTTCATATCACTTTTACTCCTCTGCACTTTGTTAATATGAGGGTCTTAGTAAAGACCCTAGGTGAGGCTGGCCAATGGTAGATTCTTATGGTAGATTTCATTCCACAGATAAAATAAATAAAGAAAACTAAGGCCTGCAGTTGGCAATGAGGTGTCTGAAGCCTGCTATTGTGATTAAGGTGTCTTTCTTCCTTAGGCAACCTGGAGTTTGTTATACACAAGTCAAGCTATAAATCAGTAGATATTGGATGACTCAAAAGCTACACAGAACATAAAATTATGTGGCTTCAGCTTAAAAAATCAGAAGTAGAGAGAAATTTGGGATGGAAGTCTTATTAAACTGTCTAGTTCAATCTCTGCCAAGATGGGAATATTCCCTGGAATGTATTTTACAGCACGTTATCAAAAATTGTTTCCATACGTGATTCTGCTCTGGAAAAGCCTATAAAAATGGTCTGGTATAGTACCATGCTGACTGAATCCATGATTTCTTTCAGTTCCAGAGAGTTCAAAGAAATATCTTTGTGCTCCTGGTTGAAGACATCCACTCTTTCAATCATACACACTATCACTTACAATAGATGTTCCGTGAGACACCCTTGCCTTTATTTGCATTGTGTAACTCCACACTGTGCCTCGACTCACTCTTGCCTTAGGCACACTGTGATGCAGGGAGGAGGATGGAGGTAGCAGCAGAGGTAAATGCTTTATCAGAGATAAAGTGATACAGATTCTTTGTATCACTACATGTGCACTGAGACTTACAGCATTAATGCTGGATCTTCCACAGCTGTTCCTCTCCTGTTTCTGAGCCCACAGTTTCTGAATCCTGACCTAATGAGTCCTTCATCATTCTCAACCTCCTTCTGATATTACTACTGAAATCATTCAAATATTACTACTGCTCTCCCCAAGAGGCCTGTCTTTTACAGCATGAGGTGAAAGAATGAGTCAGTTCCCTGAATCATGAAGCTGCTGAGATTATTCTTCTGCCTCATAGTAAGCTCATTTGCTATTCATTCAGTGCCTCTTTGTCTTCTCTTTGACTCCAAGTGGGACCTTTTCGTTTTTGTCTTTGATTTTATTCATAGTTCTTTTCTTTTTCCATTTCACAGTTTTAAACTCTCTTCTAGGACTGGACTATACTTTTGATTTCCTTGACTACAGTGACCAAACAGGCCACACTGATAAGATTGATCTTTGTCAGTTCTGTAGGATTCATGCCAGGCTTTATGTAAGTTTTCCTCACTTTGTCATCAGTGTCCATGCTTTAAGGCCAGATTCAGGCTGGGTGTGGGTGAGTGATGCTTGTGCCTGCTGACAGCAGGGAGAGAACCATGTTCATCTGAACACTGACTGGAACAGCTCAGCTGGGATCTTCTCAGGTTTTTCAGCCAATTAACCATCTATCTTTAATCTTTTCTCCCATTATTCATCAGATTTCTGTTCTTTGAAAGTTTTGCATATCCTAATTTTATGCTGATTTCACAACAGTCCAATTCTAATGCCATCAAACTTCTTTTTAATTATTCAGATTCTCATCACTGCCAGAGGATGTCAGCAGCTCTTTCACCATGACTTTAACAAAAATCATGCTTTTTTCCTCACTTTTCCACTTGCCTGTCAACATTACCCTTTCCGAGCCTCTTCAAAATGTCCTTATGCTGTTTCCACACTGTGGCAGGCAGGCAAGCACAAAGCATAACACAGACATCTTCTGGGAACCTGACTTGCCCTCTCAGCTTGAAGCCTTCTGCCAACAGCCTGTGCAGGCTCTCTGGTGCAGTGAGATGTTGGCAAATGTGTGATGTTGGGACCTGAGGGTCCTGAGAGGTGCACTGAAGCTCACCTATACTTATGCTTGCTGGGTCTCTACAACCAGTCAGGCTTATAGATGCAGTGTAGCTATAACGGTCATTATTTGTAGATTCCCTGTCACCAAAGCAGACTTCACACCTCTTCAGTTCATTGCAATCATATTTTCTCACAATCACAACAGCATCTGTGGGGTTGGAGCACTTACAATCCTGCTTCACAGAAATCCTGCTTTGCAGAAATCCCACTTCACACTTTCCCACTGTTTTCTAGGCTGAAACTCATCTTGCCTACTGCAGTTTCTTCTCCTCCTCTTTTATATTTTACTCTGCCTCATTTTTCATAACTTACAAGAGAAAAATTAATTTTGTCAGTCCTTATTCTTGGTGCTGGCTGTACTACAGCCTAAGTCTTCCAGATGCATTTCAGAGAGAGAGGGCAGTGTTGACTGCAGCAGCCACAGCATTAAGCAAGACATCCTGGGAACCTCAGCTTTGTATTTACTTTGTCACAGCCTTTGTGAAGGATTGTGGTTATCACCTGGAGCCTCCTCCTGCATTAGTTTTAAGACCTTATATACAAAGATAGAATCACAGAATTCTGGTTTAGGTTGGAAAAGACCTTTAAAATCATCAGTTCTGACTTAATGATCTCTCACTGCACATTTCTATGTTCACCCCTAAGTCCTGTCCCTTCAGCACAACATCTACATGTTTAAATACCTGCAGGAATGGTGACTAAACTACTTCCCTGGGCGGCCTGTTTCAGTGTTTGACAACCCTTTTTGGTGAAGAAAACTTTCCTAATATGTGATCTAAACCCATGTGGTACAACTTGAGACCATTTTCTCTTATGCTATCGCTTGCACCTGTGAGAAGAGGTTGACACCCCCCCACCCATTCCCTGACTTGCTACAGCTTCCTTTCAGGTAGTTGTAAAGAGCAATAATGTCTCCTCTGAATCTCCTTCTCAATCACCCCAACTCCTTTCATGACTCCCCATAAGTCTTGTTCTCCAGACCTTTCACCAGCTTTGTTGTCCTTCTCTGGAGAGTTCCAGTGACTTCATGTGATTCTTCAAATAAGAGTCCCAAGACTGAACACGATACTCCAGATGTGCCCTCAGCAGTGCCAAGGGGGATCACTCTTTCTAGTATTCCAGGAACACTCCAGGAACCTTCTAGAGTACTCCCTCTCTGCTGTGCTGTATTTCCAGCAGACACCAGGTAAGTTGAAGTCCTACAGGAAAGCAATGGCTAACAATTTTGAAACTTCTCCCAGCTGTGTACAGAATTTTTCATCTGCCTCTTGATCCTGGTTGGGTGATCTGAGATGGCTCCCACCATGATATCTGCCTTGTTGGCCTTCCACCTTGTTCCTACCCATGAGCAGCCCGGCTACCACCATCATCAAGCTCTAGACAACCAGGACACACCCTAAAATGCAGGGATACCCAACATCCTCTCCTTTCTGGCCTATCCCTCTGAGGAGTTGCAGTACTCCAGCAGTGTTAACNTCAAATCTAGTCTGATCTCTTTCTGTGGGGATTGCTAACACCTGTGCCAAAGAACCTTTTCCCCTTTGGGACAGGTCTACCCCATCTATTTTGTTGTGTAAACCAAGTCACGATCAAAAAACCACATAATTCTTCCAGAGACACCAGGTTTGTCACCAGATATTGATCTTATGGCATTTCATGTTTTTCCCTCATCATGTCCAGCAACCAGGAGGATAGAAGAGAGCACTAATTGTTATCCTCAACCCTGATGATATTGGCCTCCTTAAAAAGCTTTCAGGCCTATTGAGGAAAAATAATCTGGAAGAGAAATGCTATTATTGCTTAGCAGATGCAGTCCTTGCTATTTTCTCATCACAATCACAGGAACAGGAGTGTTGTGCTGCCACAGTGCCTGAAAGCTCACCAACATACAGAGGAGGTTTCTCCTAAGCACAGGAGTAAAGAGCTTGGAGACCTCCTAGACTGTCTGGCATCCTAGCATCATGGCAGTGGGTCTGCCAATAGAGAAACTTTTTTAATTTTCAGGTTTCCTAAAGCTTTATAGTCAAGCATTTATTTACTTTTTTTATCCTGAAAAAGAAAAAATGGGGAAAAAAATGTTGGATAATTTTCATGTTGCTCATATGTGATTTCCATTTCTGGTCCAGTTGCAATAGTAAACTCCTCCTGTTGTGCCACCCAAAAAGACTGGAAAATGTCCATTCTAATTGTTTTCTCTAGGCTATGCTGAGTGAATGTTCATCTCCCTGAGGTTGAAGTGTAGTGATATAAATTTACTGTGATAGAGCAGCACTGCTGCTGATTGTTGCAGAACTACCACTGAGTAGTAAATGCTTCACTGCTCTGTTACCCGGGGGGGGGCTGAGCATTAACTACACTATTGAACAGCAAATGCTTATCATCCCCTATAATTCAAACTATATAAATCACTGAAGAGAGACAATGTGCCTACAGGGAATTCACATGGTCTATAAAAATGTAAAAATCAGAAATATATTTGCTGACAGAGCAATACTTAAAAAAAGAAGTATTCAAAAGATAATCTCAACATTAAACTTATCTTCATTTCAATCTACGCAAGGCTTGGTGGAGTTTAGTCTCCTTTGTAAACATTTTCATTATTAACAATATTTTAAAAAATAAGATCAAGAAATAAAAGCAATTGCTCTTCTCTCTCTCCCATCCTCCAGCCATTCATGCTGAATATAGAATGAACCCTTTTAAGCCCATCCTTAGAGCAAAGCAAAATACCAGCATTTTTTATTCGTTGAGAGAAGCATTTCTACTTTACTTTAAAAATAGTAGAACGCTTAAGATACCTTGCTTGTAAATCATGTAACCACTGAAAGTGGAAGACACAGTTCCCTTTTGTCTAAAGACAGTTCTTCAAATGTAGGGCTTATGCAAGGTTCATTGCACCGAGAAGAAAGGCAAGTAAAAACATTCCTCCAAGGAACTGTTCTGTGACTGAGGACATAAACAATCATTCCTGTATAAGCAAACACTTTATGTGAAGTGGACAAAAGGAATTCCATTACTGTCAAGGAATTACTCGTGGCTGTGAAGTTAAATACACATGAGCATTTGAAGCACCAGACAACTTTATAATAAGTTGGTGCTGCATATTCCTTATCGTGCACATAAAATCTGTTTCTGTTTTGGCCTTAACCATGTAATGACCTCTGGAAAGGCCTCACCATTTATTCATAATGCAATTTATTGCAGAGCCAAGACCTTCAATATATTCTATATTAAAAACCAAAACCATCACCAAATATCTATATGTAGAGAAATAAAATATGGTAACCTTTAATACAAAAATGCTATTACAGAAAAAGACAAAGAGCAAAACCAGATGAGAAAGGCCTCAGGGAAGAAGTGGTATGGGACTTTCTGAGTCCTCCATGCAGTATTCAGAGAGCTGATGAAAGGGAGGTTTGATGTGGCACCCTGGGTCCTGCCTGCACAGTTTGGACAATGTTCCACCTCGGGAGATCAGCGTAGAGTCCCGAAAGTGGCGATAAAAATGAGGGATGGGCAGGATTTGATGACCCGTAAAGAAAAAACTTTAATAACCACAAAATAACAAATGTGTAGACTCCAAACATAGTGTAGGGATGCACCAAAAGGACCCGGGGGCCAAGGTAGGATGCAAACTTATAAGGTAGGAGAGGGTCTGAGGAGAAGGGTCCAATCACAAACAAGAAATATAACTTGACTGTATATGGAACACATAACAAATCAGTAACAACAGCTCAAAACATAACCTTATGCAGAATAACTAAATTAACATAAGAGCTCCCAGGGAGTGATGGGAGGGAGCTTTTGCTCACCATAACTAAGGGAGGTTTTCCCATGGCCTTAACCCTCAGGGACTCCAACAGTTTGAGAGCAGAGCTGAAAAATAATCACAAGCAATCAATATTTCAAAGAGGTCAGAACATCAAATAAGGCTACTAAACTTTATTCTTAATCCACAAACAGTTTATTAGCATCCCACTAAAATCTATGCTTCTTGAAGATGTTCTAATGAAAAAAAAGAACATTTTTATTTTTTAATCTTATGAAATATGATGTCATCAAGAGCTCATATATATTCTTTTTTCCATTTAAGAGAAAATACCTGTACTTGATCAGCATGTGTGTCCTACCACACTTTGTGAGCCTGAACTAACCAAGAGTAATGAGGGATTTTAAACAGAAATATAATTAAACCATGCAAATATGTTTGAAACACTAAGAGAAATAACATGAGGTATGGCTTAATTAGACAATCAGAAAAGAGTTCTCCCAGCACACTAATCTAAGTATATACAAGATTACTTTGTAAGAATGAAGCAAATAATGCTGACATACTTCAGACATTCTACCAGGGCACCTCATTATCAAGAAGGGAGATAAGATCTTTCTGTATATATTTGTAGTGTGGCTTAAGGGGTTGCTTTCAGTTATCTTCAGATGAAGAGCTGATAATTAGCCCTAAACAAAATCAAGAAAGCTCAGAGAAAACTCATGAAATCTCTAAAGGCAATCTGGTCTTCTAAAGACTATGATTTCATACATGGCTTTATCTCCTATGGGCTATTATATGTTCATCAATGGGTCAATACTGAGAAGAGAACAGCGCAAACTAAGAAATTTTAGTAAAAATTGCTTAATTTTCGAGTAAGGGCAGAAAAATTAATGTGATGCGGCAGTAGTTTAATATGCTGGCAAAACGAACACTTACAAGTAATCCTCCAAAATGTACACCAGCTGCAGAATGCCAGATGAATTTAAGACATTCATCCCACAGGACCACTCAATGAAAATGAGCTCATGGTTCAGGATTTTCAGATCAGAGCCATATGCTGTACACTAACACATTTGCAATATTAGTACCTTGTAAATTTCTTAGAGCGTTATTAAATCTAATTTCCAATGCCCACAGTCAGCAAACTTCTCTCATTTCCCTATGGAGATAACCCTGTTGGATCAGCTTTACATGATAGTACTCCAGCACTGGGTTGAGAGTATATTCCATATTTGACTAAACATTAGATATCCACAACTTCTAGTGATGAAGAATTTAATTGATTTAAAAAATTTTCTCCTGATGTTATCATCAGTTGGTGGAAACTGCTGCCATGAGTGTAAATGGAGGGTGACAATGCCCACCTGTGAGGGTCTGCTGGGCAGCCTGCACTGCCCAGCATCTGTGGGAATGATGGCACGGGTGGGGGTCAGGTCTACACAGACCCTTCCTCTTCTGGCATGTCAGGAATTCTCATACATTAGAAACAGACCTTTTATTTTATTTATTTTATTTAGTTCCTAAACATTTTTAGCTTTCTGTTGACAAAAAGTAAATATCTGCGAGTGAAAAAAAAAAAAATTGTCATCTTAAAACTTAATCTAATTTGCCTTATGTTCAAGACCCACTATTATACTCCTCATGCTCATTATGTCTGACCTAAAAAGAATATTAAAAATCTCATTATTTAGTTGCTGGCTTTTCTACTTAATTATTACCACAACAGGCAGGTAATCATTACGATGATTAATCAAGACTGAGATGTAAATAGCTCACATAGGGGTTAATAATCAGATAATAACAGTAAGCACTGTTTCTGTATAATTAAGTCAAATGACATGATTTATACTGGTGCAAACCTACCTCCAGAATGTAACATTTAAGGATTTTATGATTTTACTGTCTTTTCAAACAGCCCCACACTTTGCACGCCTATAGTATCTGAAGGTTGCTTAAACTCTAAACTTTTGGCATTGACAAAATTTGAATTAAAGGGGGATATTTTTTCAAAATTGTAGTATATTTGCCATTGGTGTTGGCTACCATTAATTAAATTTTCCTTTTTTAGAGCACATACTTCTCAGGATCACCAAATGGCTGAGGATAGAAGGGATCTATGGAGATCTTCTTGTCCAACCACCCCAACTCAAACAGGGCCACTTTAACTGATTGCCTCCAGAAACTCCATCACCTGTGCATCATAATATTCCTGGAGGAATATGCTGAACTTCTAATGTAGCCAGTGACAAAACTCTCACTGCTATTTTAAAAACAATATATGATTTACAACATAGAGACTTTCTCGTATACATTCATAATGGGAAGGGTTAGTCACAACCCTTAGTAGTTGTGCAAACACAGCAGTGCTATGTGTAAAGCAAAATAGTGCATTTTCAAATCACATGCAAATTTAAAACAGGAAGGAATGTTCATTAAAAACAATGGTTTTCTCAAGCTATAGCCACTCAAGGAACAGCTAAGTATTTTTATATTAGTACTAAAATAACTTATATTGCTGTCTCTATTAACTCAAATCTCTTTTTCAACTATGTGGAAGTAAATGGTAGGATGTAGGAAACATTTCCTAGATATAAATGCTATTTAAATGATTGCTTGAGAGGAATTCTGGAAGCTATTAACAGATTTGCATTTTTGCTAAGGGCGAGATATGAATCAACATTTCGAAGTTTGAGACTAAACTTACTTCTTGAGTTGTCCCACTGATTGAAATTAATTTTGGGGAAGAGGTTGGTTTTCATTTACATACCTTTCTAAGGTGGGAAGATTTTCTAAAATATTTTTTAGGTTTATTTGTCTTTGCAATTTGTTATCCTTTGCTTCACTTCTTTCTTTTCTCCCTAAATAATTTTACTTTAGCATTTTGGTAAGATCTTACAGCCTGAATGCACAGGGACAGAGTCATATGGGTAACAGAGGAGAGGCCACTTTCCCACAGGGAGGATTTCTTGCTTATTTAGCCACTCTTCCAACCTTCAGAAATGCCTATAAAGCTCTACCTTAATCTATTTAGTAATCTACATGGTTGCAAAGTGACTCAGATGCAGAATTCAGGAAAGAAATTTCATGGAAATCCAAGGTTAATCAGATCTTTAGGGCTTGCTATCCTCACAGCACCAACACACACAGTTCATTCCACCTGTACAGTTTTACAGTCCTAGTTCCCAGTGACAATGTTGCTTGGGACAATCTTCAGCAACACATTTCAGGTGAAAACCTGGGAAGTCTTGAGGAAAGAAAAGCAGAGATCTCCACACATTGTCTCCTCGCCATACACTTTTTAGCTAGTTTAGATTGTTTAGACATTTTAAGACCATTAAGAATCAATATAAACAAACCCAAATGAAATGTCGCCTTTGGGGAGGGTCTTTATCCCTCCTCAGCACGGTGTCCAGGGGAATACAATGAGGATGATATTTTTCCCTTACACTTGTACTGCCAGGGTACCAAGTATCTATGAGCTGGATGGTCAATACTCCTGGAGATATCTGGTTGAATGAAGTTATCCAGATTTTAATGCATGCTTGAATTATTAGTGTCAGCCTTCCACCTTGTTCTGAGGTAAAATATTCACTTGCAAAGGACAGCACCTCAGCAACAAATGCCAGAAATTTGTCATCGGGACCTATGCCTCATGAGCTAAGGTTTTTTAGCAGTTTTACAAACTTGTTTCCTTTTTCTACTCTACATTTTTCACTGTTTCCCTATATTTTATTAATGCCAGTCTGCTTGAAAAGGGCACAGGGAAAAGCAAGCATTCTGCAGGGTAAACGGGAAAAGAAATGGACAGAAGCTTTTCTTAAAATGTCACTGCTCACAAAGAGCTTGTGGCAGTCCAGTCTTATATAAGGCTGTGTTTTAAAGAGGTGTTGTTGAATATGCCTTGATCTCTCCCATATTTCTAGCTTGCAATTTTAATCCTCTCCACACTGAATTTTAATTTAAAAGTATTTTAATCTGCAACTTGTTACAATCCCTTGTCATGTTTTGTATGCACTTGGAGCAATGCTGTCTTGAATCAAGACAAAGTCTTGAACATCATGGTTGCCAAAAGATGAATCTGACAGAGCCAGTTATTGCTTTAGCACAAAACCTCAAAGCCCTCTGTGCACAGCCTGACCAATTACAAGAACCTGTTGTGATGGTATTTGGGATGCTTAAGTTGTTAGTGTGTCTTTCATTCTATTTACACATAGACTGTATTGTCCTTTGGGGTCAGCATTCACATTCTGAACGTAAGTACAATAGAGTGCAATTATCATCAGAAAAATGAAATTTAACATGAATGTGGTCCTGGCACCAGTAGCTTTAATCTAGATTTTTATAGGAGAAACTGAATAAACTTAGAGATAGATAAAAAACAAGAAATACATATATATGCTGTTTAATGTATTTAGTCTAATAAAAACTATAGACGGTATCTACGTCACAGCTTTTTTGTTTCCTCCTCGCACATTTTTAGTTACTTTGGATTGCTCAGACATTTTAAGACAATTAAGAATTAATATGAACAAAATTATATTAAGTCCTATTAATATTTATGCCTTTATATAAATTTATCCCTCACTATAAAGTTCCAAAAAAAAAAACTTTTTCAAAGCCTTTCTCCCTATAATGTATCTAAAATATATACCATACAGAAAACAGTACATAATAGTACTGGGAATCTTCCTACTTGAGATGGTCAGAGAAGAGGAGGTGAATGTTTAGTATAATCAGCCATTTCACACCTTCCTTAACACCAGTGTGCTTTGATAGCCTTTTCCAGCAGTCCTGAGGTCAGTGCCTCTCTGGAGTCAACACCTTGGTCAGTGCTAGTCACTGTGGTCTCCTACAGGAGAAATATAGGGGCAGAGTTAAGGACAGGTTTCCTTAGTACAAAATCCAAAGGGTTAGAGATGATTCTGGATGAATCCATCCTAAGAATGGATTCTGGAGTGGGGCCATGAAGGGCTCTGTCCTTGCCTGCACTGCTGCAGCATTGAAGGCTTCCTCCCTCCATTTAAAACCAGCTAACTCCTACATTTGCCTTAGGGCTTGAGCCTGCAAGTCAGGAAAAGATGTCCAGTGAGACTTGTTCCTTGAGTTGTTCCCTATTTGCAGACTGGGAAATTCAGAGATTGAGACAACTCCAGCAGTAAGCACGGAAAATGCTGATGGCTTTTCATTGCTGTGCTTTGTTCATCATTTACTTTCACCAGCACCAACAGAAGCCCTGATCTAATTGTAAATCTAAATCAGCTGTACATCCATCCCAGGAGGCCTGATTATATTTATCCAAAATAGGAGAGAAGCATAGATGACTCTAAAGAAAGCTCTAAACTTCCCCACCTAACAATTTAGATCTCAGATTAATGAGCTCTTAAGTAATTGGGTCAGCCATAAATAGGGCTGTTTGCAAAGACAAGAATACATTAATCTGGAAAGGTCATTTTGCTCATATCACTGGGAAGTATTAGAGTATTTATAACCCAGTTTTGAGAATCAATTGCTTGCAGTCAGATTTCATCTGTTCTCTTTAAATACATTCAAACTAAAGAGTCCTCTGGAGGTTTCTTCCATGTAGTCCACAATGCAGAATAAATACTTTGGGTCAAGGCAGAACAGATTTTGTTTAAGTATCTCCTATGAAGAGTTGCAAAAAACAGTATTGATTTCTGGATGTTTACTTCAGGAAAGAAGAAAAGGCTTTCCTGGTGTTGGAGGTCTAAGGGATTATTACAGACAAGAGAAAAAATCCCAGGATCTGCTTCTTCAGGAGCTGTCTGATAAGGGATAAAATGTTCTGTGAAAACCTGGGTGCACTTTAGAGACATGTAGGGACCTCTGCATTGTATCCCATGCTGTTACAGCAGCCTTTCTTTTCTCAGCTCTTACAGGAACTCTGGACCATGCTGAAGAATAAATTATTTATTTGGGGACTTCTGCCTGATCTGACTGGACCCGCTATCCCAATGGTCTTTGGGAGGTATAAGCTATAGTAAACTTCAAAATGATATGATTTTACAACTTTTCTTGTCTGAGCTTGTTATGGGAATTTAGGAAACATCAGCACTGTAACACTGAATCAAATTTTTTACTCCTGAAAATAATCAGTACATGCTCTACTTTCTATCTTGTTGCTTCCTGACCTCCTTGATCAGGTTATTAGAGAATGAGAATTGAAGTGGTTTTCTTAGCCATTAAATTAGAAATAAACTGCATAATATACAGCTGTCTTCATCAGATTTCTGGAGGGTTTAAAGCACCACAACTATTGTTGTAGTCTTTATTTGATATATGAAAACAAAACCCCTTAGCACAATATGCAATTAAAATAGGATCATTTATTCCAGTAATCTTAATCTAAATAAAATCCTGCTCTGTTGTAAAAAAACCCAAAAAAACCCAGCTTAAAGCTCCACCTGAAAGTTTCATGTTTTGCACTGGGATCAGAGGGGAAATGCAAAACATGAAAACAGTCAAGAAATCAAATTAAGAACAGAGGTATTAAAACAGGCCAGTCTTAAAAACTGTCAGAGGAAAGAATGGGTTGCTAAATCTGAGAAAACATCTCATCAAACATAGTTTCATTATTTCTAATTTTTGCTGTTTATAAAATATTACTTGACTGAGAAATTCTAGAATATAAACCTTATTCAAAATATGTATATGGATAAACCTGTGAAGTCCATAGACATTACAAACCACAAGTGAGTGTTCCCCAGATAACACTGGGTGTGGCATTTGGACCAAGAAATGAGTTTAATATCGCTTTAAATGTATTACTATATAACCTAAGCAGCCTTATTAAATTTAAAATGCAAGTTATTTTTAGATTTCCATTTCAAAATGTTTGCACTTTTGATATTGTTTGGAATATTTGAAATTTAGTTTGAATATCTCTAGTACAATTACAGAACAGAAAGTTTGCAACAGAAATAGATGAGATAAAGGAAAACATTAAAATCACATTTAAAAGCAGAAAATTCAGCCAAATTCAGCTGAGTAATTAATCATAGAATCACAGCATAGTTTGGATTAAAGGAGACCTTAAAGATCATCACCTGTTCCAACCCCCCTGCCATGGGCAGGGACACCTCCCACTATCCCAGGTTGCTCAGAGCCCCATCCAAGGTGGCTTTGGGCACTTCCAGGGATGGGGCAGCCACAGCTTCTCTGGGCACCCTGTGCCAGGTCCTCACCACCTTCACAGGAAAGAATTTTTTTTCCTTTTATTTAATCTAAACCTGCTCTCAGTTTGAAGCCATTTCCCACTGTCCTGTCACTACCTGTCTTTTTAAGAAGTCCCTCTCCAGCTTTCTTGTAGCTCCTGTAGGTTGGAAGGCACTCCAAGGTCTCCCTGGAGACTTCTCTTACACAGGCTGAACAATTCCAATTCTCTCAGCCTGACTTCTTATAAGAGCAAGTGTCTCTAGTCAAATAGTTTCACTTCTGGAAAATGGAGTTTTGGTTGCTTGAATATTTTAAATGTTCGATAGGCTTCTGTGTGAGATATTTAAGTGATGGATCTTGATTTTACTTCTCACTTTAAGACCTTCAGTCCTGGAGCCACCCCTGGATTTAGTCACTCTCCTGAATTAATTCATTCTCATTCCAATATTGTCTAATTGGTGAATGGGGTACACAAGACACCAAGGATTCCTTGCCAAGAAAACACTATTTTTGAAGCTGTAGCTGTAATTTTCCTCCTCTATAAATGCGCACATTGCCGGGGGAGTGAGGAAAGCCCAAAATATTCATCATCATGTGATGCTGGCTGCTAGAAACAGAAAATGGTGCCTGTAACCTCCAGGGAGTTAGTTCATCATTAGATTAACCACCACTAGGGTAAGGCCATACATCATTAACAGTGACAGGCGCAGTGTTGGCAATACAAGAATAATAAGTAGAACAACTTGCACTGTCACTGTGCTTGGGAATGGAGGAGAAGTCTCATAGATGCTGCTGAGGAAGGGGAGGGTGAATAGGTAGTCATAACCTCGGGAGAAAAATTATAAACTACATTCTTATTCAGCAGACATGTCTTTGCTTATCAAGATTATCTGCATTTACAGTACACTATGAGAACCAAATACATCAGTTACTCAATGTCTAAACACGCTTTTCCAACATGAAAAATATGTTGTCTATCCTGATAAGAGCTTAAATGCTTTTCATTTAACCTTAGCTTTCTCTACTTCAGTTTTAATGACAAATTGCTATGAACTATTTTCCAGCTAAGCTCCTTTCCACAACATTGCTAGGGAATTCTACAGCATGAATCACCCTGTTCCTCACAGGGCTGGCCTCAGGCACTTGGTGTTCGGGGTGACCAGAAAAGGAAACCAGCTGAAGTCCTTTTTCACTCAATGGAGTTTAGAGTGTTCAAGGATATAATCCTTCAGAACAGTGGATGAGCATTGGGTCAATGTTTTGTTTTGTTTTTTTTTTAGTTCACAGAAGGGGGAGGTTTCATTTCAAGAGCTCCCCACAGAGAGCAGACATTTATTTACAAGGGACAGTGAAGACTCCCACGGCACATAGAGTTCAGCATCTTCATCCTTAGTTTTAGCCTATCTCCACCTTTTCCATTTACTTAAATTTTTCATGAATTGATATAAAAATAGAGAGTTAACATAGGTCAACTCTTCCTTCTGCAAATTAGCAAGCTCTTTACTGTTAATATCTTGGCATCCCTGCCTCCCATGCAAAGCTGACAAGTCTGTTTTGCACACCCAGTTCATGTTGGTCATGGAATGCACTAATAAATAAACAAAGAAATCTTTTTCTATTTATACCTTTTCCCAGTCTCTGGATCTGTACTGTCCTCAAACATCTCTTGTACTCTCTGTCTGATAAACCTGTCTGTCTCATTTGTAATGTTCCAGAAGTTGTAAAGCTGTATCACGTGGGGCTCTGGGAACATTTCAAACCATTTCAATGCAACCTATAAAAAACCCTCTAGTTTTAGCAATCCAAATTAGTACTTGAGTGCTTTTTCAGCAGAAGATGAGAACTAGAGATCAGAGTATGATTATTGACTTATGAATTTGAAAAAAGTATATAACTTGTATGCATGACAGCAATCCTGTACTTAAAGGTTCATTACCAACTTAATATACCTAATAACCTTTTCCATTTATCATGTCTATTATTCCATGAATTTCTGAAAACAAAGTACATCTTCCTCTTTTTATAATGTCTCATCACTACACTACTTAATCAATAAACTTTACAGAATGGAGATAAAAATAAACCAGAGAGCCACTTATTTGTTTTACAACCTTTCAAAATCTTAATTTTTGACAGAAAAATAACTAAATAGAAATAAATCTAAAATATCTAAATATTTAGATAGTTAAATCTGTCAGCACACTCGTGTAATGCATCTAGAGAGTCAATTTTGGTGCACTGGCAAAAACCTCCATCACTTGTCCACTTTATGCTGTTACTGAATTCTCCTGGTTCAGGATAAATGTGATCCTCATGGTCTCTGTCCTGAATTATGCAGCTGAGCCTAGAGAAGGGTGGCAGTGTCACCTGCCCTGGTGGCAGGCCCCAGGGCACTGATATAAATCCACAATAGCTCACACTTCATCTTGCCACAAACTCTGCCCAGACAAATCCCACACACAAAGAGAGGCATCTCTTCTTTCTATTTCCATGTTCCCTCTCTCCTCCTGTGTAGTCTCCTGCACATTTAAATAGACAACTGGGCATAAAAATGGAGCTCTACCTAAATAAAATATACTAAATTAGTTCAATCACTTATCAATCAAGAAATGATGACTTACTGCTATGAATATTAACCAGTCAAAACAGGTGGAGCCTTAATGAAGATAGCACAGACATACATAATGAAAAAAAATAAAATTGTGGTATAAAAAATAAACAAGACCATTAGGCAACTGCAGAAGATTTGGTAAAATAAAAAAAATTTCTTGTTTATACTTTTCTCCGTGTGGAGTGGCCTATGTTTTCAATTAATATTAAAACCAGAATAGAAAAAAAAAACCCCACAAAACTCCCTTAGTACGTGTATTCCAAAGAAAAAAAAGCCCTCTCTAATTAAAACAGCATATTATTTATGTATCTAGATTTTAATTGAACTCACTTGATATACTCACAATTATTTTCATTACAATCAAGCTTTTTACTCTTTTCTAACTCCATTAAACTCCACTATTCAGGGAATGGAAAGAAAAAGGGTTCTGAAAAAAATTATGGCACCAGACATCCCTTGAATCTGAATTGAACCCTATTTCTTTTCATAGGAATACTAATTGTTAAATGGCTAGTACACAGCTCTAAAAGCTCGCAGACAGGGCCAGGGCCAGCCCATGGCCATTTCCTCTCTGTGTGGCTCCAAAGCAGCCCCTGTGAGGATGCTCTGTGCCAGCCTCACGCTGCTCCCTGACAGGACTCTCAGGGCCCACAACTGCTCCCTCCCCACCTCCAGCAGGAATGGGAATGTCCGTGGGGCCCCACGCAGCCCTGGCTCTGAGCTGCAGCAGGAGCAGGGCACAGACAGGGATGTCACACCTGCTGGAGCCTCCCTGTGCCCCTGGCAGCTCCAGGGCCATCCCTGCTCTCCCAGGGGCCGCTGTTTGCCAGCAGCACCCCTGCGCTCCCCAGCCCAGCTGAGCTCCCACAGGAACATCCTCAAAGCTCACCATGAGACACGTGGGAATTGCCAGGGAGCTGGTCCCACTGCTTTGGGAGTCAGTGTCTCTCCAGGGGCTTCAGAGCCACCCATGTCACACAGAGAGTCTTTTACAGCATTATAATTCTTATTCTATTACCTTCAAACATCCCATTAGTTTATGTCTATTTTTCAGAAATGGTCCCTTGGCCATTGCCATCACTGTGACTGCTGAGACAAATCAAATGGAGCTTGATAGACTTCAGCATCAGATCTCAGCCAGGCAAAGTAGCTAAGAAAAATCAACACAAGCATGGAATTTCCCCAGAACAATTCAGTTTTTAAAAATAATCAAATGCCAAACTCTTTAGTGTAGCAAGTCCCTTGTAGGACAATAATAAGTGCCTCCTTTGAGTCAGTTTGTTAATCTTCCTGCATTTTTGAAACATCCAACAATCCTCTGAAAATGTGTAAAACATTTCTGAATCACTTTCCTTTTGGAAGTTACAACACAAACTCTTAATTAATTTCATTAACTTTTGTATTAGCTTAGTTTCACTTCACTGGAACAAGTCTATATTCTCCATTTCTGAAGAAATTTAAAAATAAACAAAAGAGTAAAATATAATATAAACTCACCAAAACCAATTACAAATAAACTTTGGACTACAAGTCTTTACTAAATGATTAAATACATTAAGTAATTTTTTTCTCAAAAAATTTTTTTTCCCAGCATTTTGGGTGGAACACATTTGCAATTTGTGCTGTTTTGTCTTGTTAACCCATATGGCCCACTAAAATAGTTTCACTTTACTACTCACAATGATTTCCTGCTAAGAAGCTGAATCAGTACGAAAATGTTTTAGTGTGCATAATTTCAACATCTGGTAGTATAACTAGCATTTTCTTCCTGAGGAAATTATATTAATCCCTCTTTCTTCCCCTTACAATGAAACATGCAATTTTTACACATTTACTTCTGTTCACTTACAAAGCAAAATACAAAAGAACAATTTATTTAATGTCTCTTCCCTTTCTCATAAACAATTTAATTTGATTTAAACAAAATCTAAAATTTCCACTCAGAGAATATATACTGTAAGAATTTAAACACAATTTAAATAACAGAGTTGAAAGTTATCTATATGTACATGTATGTATATATCTGTGTGTATATATACACACATATATATACATATATAGATATGTAAATATACATATATATAGTGGAGATATAAGATTTTTCTGAAAGTTAGGGAAATTCAGATCAAGATTGAGATTTTTAACCTCTGACTCATCCCATAATATTAGGAAAGCATTCACCAGCAACTCTGAGATTTCAGCATCATAATAACTCTTCAACTATTACACACACAGACACACTACAAATTTAATATATTCTTAATAACCAAGGATAATTCTGATCTGGGCTCACCTTGATGTTCTTTCAGCTTTTACCATATCACAGGTGTGTTGCTGCTGGGAGATCTTGGTCATCATAAAATCTGACCCTTGGGATTATTCCATTTCCAAGAGTTTTGCTTCTGGTTGGATAGATATGAGAGATGAATGGGAAACATGCTCATATTTTGTTCCCCATTTTTCTATCAGTTTATTTAGAACCTAGCCCATAAGGTCAGTCATAAATTTTGTAAGGTGATTCTCAGCAATGGCAGTTCAGGTGACTAAATTCTTCTTAGGCAGATTTTATTCTGGCTAAGAAGATATATTTCATTAAAATAACAGCCTGGCTTAGCTGTATGTGCTCTGTGTCAAACATACAATTAGAGCTATTGGATTGTAGCTCACAAGGTCAAGGCTTCTTCTGGTTATGAGAAGTTCTAAGAGGCCCAACACAGGAATGGGAAGTTCCGTGTCAGCACAAACTGTGCCTTTCCTGTTCTCTTGATTTCTGCATCAGAGAGCATTGGTGACAATGTCTGCTGCCTGTAGGACACAGCAATTATCACTGAAACCTCACTGGCCTGGACCTGCACTACCATGAGTGGACACTGAGCAACTCTGTTAGCAGGAGGTCAAATAAATCTTTCATATTACTTATCCAGCAGGATTGAAGGGATTTATTGCCCTTCCTGTTTGAAACACAAGTTAATGGGAAGAAAGGATTGGTGGCATTTTCCTCAACTTTCAAAACCTGTAGAAAACTCTTCACAGAAAACACACATAAGCAGTTTTTAACGCATTTTAAAGACAGGATATTTTTGAGGAAGAATTTCAGTCAGAGTTACCTTTAATGGCAATATCTTGAAATCCAGCAGACTTTCTCTTCAGTACAAACCTGCTGAACACAGCAGTGTTGTCTTGAGCAAACCACCAAATCCCTAATGGAGGGATGTCCTTCACACTCAGTGGAGAAGGTTTTAAAGATGATTCACAACAGCAGCACACTGATATGGTCACTCTCAAGAGAGTTTTGTCTCTGAAATCACCCATCATCTGTGCTGATTAGTGCAGGCTTAGGATTTTTGCCAATCTCTTGCATCCCTGGGTAGATGTAAATCAAAAGAGCACATTAAGTATGAACATTACCAAAAGTCCAGGATACAGTGCAACATAGTAAGTCCAAGAATCCATTTCACTGAATTTATCTCAATGCTTAAATTTTCAAATGAAATGCAAAAAATCTGTTCCTGTGTATTTATAATAAATATCTGTGAAGCTAGCATCAACACTTTCCTAATACAGATGGCATATTGTGCTTTTTTAGTTTAATTTCTGCCTCTGCATCTTCCAGGGAAAGATTTGCTCCATAGTGCTCTCACTGAAAATATTCAAGAAACAATGATATTTTAAGATATTATTCATTGTGCATAACTTTTAATTCCGCTGAAATATACTGCCTTAATAAGGGGAAATTATTGCATTTTACAGACAGAAGAGAAAGTGAAATAACTAGGGTTTTCTGTTTGAGTATCCCTGCTCCTTTGTATTAATTCAGTTTGACTGTTGGTGGAGTTAAAATTTCATTATAGACTGAGTTATTAGCTCTAATAAGATATTACCGAAACATTATTTCTAGTTTGAAATCATGTTTAAATTATGTACCTTATGAGCTTAACTTTTAAGAGCGAAACCATCAGAGAAAAATGTTTAAAAAGTAAGTCATTGTAGTCGGAGGTTAAAACTGGTTCTTGGCACAGCCTGAGCAAGGGGTTGTCTGTAGGCTGGCCAGGATGGGGACAGACAGACCATGGGGTGTCTGGGTGGCAGCTGCCTTCCTGCTTCTTGTGAAGGGGCAGAACTGTGCCAGGTGGGTGTTCTGGCACTGGGCAGCAAACTCTGCCCCTCCTGTGAGCCTGTGAGCTCCAGGGCTGGGCACTGAAGGGGGGAAAGTGGGGCTTTGTGTATCTGTCTCACACACACAAATTAAAAGATACTTAGCACACAAATATTAATACAAGTGAGTACACTCTCATTTCCTTTCCCTTCAAAGTGTGTGTCTGGTACTGTCTGCAGTGTAGTCCATATAATTTAGAGGGTCTGACATCTATTGCCCTGATCTCATTTCTCACCAGCTCATCTTCATTTTAGAAGCACAGATACCCAGTATAAAATTTTTACTGTAAAATTGAATTTGTTTCTTGTGACAGAGTAGGCTTGCTGAATTTATGATTCAGTATTGAACATCCTTCACCTTGGAAGTAGCTCTCCTGCTGTAAAAACGAGGCATCTCTCTCATGAGGACAGTATAACATCATGATACAGATGCCCATCCTGTTAGACAAGGTCGTGCCAGGAGGAATCAAACTTAATTTTCTGAGACTTTACAACACTTAGCCCTATATTTCACTTTACAAGGATAAATACTGGGAAATACTTTATCCCAATGTAACAACTGTCCTTTTCGATCAGGAGAACAAAAAAGAAGACGTTTGATTTTTTTGTTCAAAATGGCTGAGGAGGAAAATACAAAAGGTGTGCTGAAGACACATTACTTTTCTGATGGTTATTGCCTTTGTCTTTACATCACAGGAAATAATCAAGTTGTCTCATTTGTATTTTGAACCCAAAATCTTCAGTATGTGTGGGTATTTTATTCAAGACTATTTTTTTACTTTCTCAAATCCTTTTTCACTGGGTTCACTGCTTTGCTCTCACCTTAGTCTAACCAATGCAATTACTGTCAAGTTCTCAAATAAAACTACCACTAAATTGGTCTTTCCTAATTCTTGTTACACAGAAGCAGGGACATCTTGCTATTTCCACCTTGTCTTCAGACTTTCACAGCCTACTTCAAGTCTGCAAATCATACTATTCTTGTTCCACAGTACTTCACAGCACTGCACACATTTCTGAGATAGCAGAGCCCTCACTAACTCGACCCCTTTGCCATGCAGGGGACAGCAGCCCTCACTAACTCGACCCCTTTGCCATGCAGGGGACAGCAGCTACAGAAGCACTGACGGCTCCACCTGGCTCCATCTCTGAAATGCAACCCAAGCAGTTGCAACTCCTCATTTCCAAGAAGAAGACAAACTTCTGTCTTTCACATCATGCCTTGCCTTTCTCCCCTGTGTCACCTCATCATTACTTGTAGAGTTCCCAACCAGCCACAGCTCGGCTCCTCCATGCAAGAAAGCAGAAACCACCATCCTGATCTGCTGCACCTTTTGTAGCTCATTTTCCTTCTCTGGGGAAACTCTGCTGCTGCCAGCTGTTAAAGGTGCTCAGTAATTTTCCAGCCAAAGTAAACACCTACAGGCTGTAATTACAGCCTGTCAAAAACCCTCCCAGCCTTAAGGAACTGAGATGCTACAGACTAAAGCTCCTCAGACCTGTCTGGATCCTTATACAACCCCAAAAAGGAAACTAGCTCACAGCTGGGGAAATATTTTCCCAATTATAATTTAAATTAGAATCTGTGTGTTCTGCATTTGAATGCACACTCCTGGGAGAGCAGCTGGATTCTGCTGTATTTGAGAGACTTTATAGAAGATTTAGTTAAATATTTTAAAAAATATATATATTAAAAACCAAAACAAAATAAAAAAACCAAACGAACAAAAGCATAAAAAGCCCAAACCAAACCAGAAAAAGCCCAATTTTAAAAATCCACATTCTTATACTTTGTAATTTATAGCTCTTTATCTATTTTTCATTGTTCTATATCATCATTCATAACAGATTCCTGGAGCACAGCAACAAAATTGAGCAAAAAATGCATGGTGTGTGATGGCCAGGCTTATTCTCACTTTTAAATTCATTAACTTCTATGGCTACAAGGAGTATTAGTGGATCATGGACAAAATGTTCCACAGCATAAACTTCCAACAAATCATCAAAAAACTTTCAAAGGCTTAGACCAAAGTGTAAAGCCTCTTTTTAACAAAAAAGTTGACAGCCTGATGTGCTCTTGATGTGTTTATTTTTCAGCTCTAAAAATGTCCATCCTTGAAGGGACTCTGGTTGATTATGCAATCAAATCACAAGGTATTATGAGCAAAGGATGCATAAACCTGCATTTATCTGGGAGAAATCAAAGATTATTGTACTAAGGACTCAATTGGCCTCAGATGTTTTGGACTTTTTCTCCTTCCCCAAGCAATTCAAATTCCATAGGACCTAACCTCTGATTTTGATTCCTTTTCTACTACTGTGTATTTCTCCCTTACTAAGAACAAATCACAAGAAGAAGCTATTTTGAAAAAGGTTTGGACAAGTTTTAGCCAACAAATCCAGTGTAATCAGCAGGCTCGGATTCCCAAAGCATGCCATGTTTAATCAGTTTTCCTAATGCTGCACAGTGCTATCTGCTTTGACAAGAATATGTTGATCATATTACGGAATGATTACTGCTAATGGAGATCTTTTAGACAAGATTAGATTTTGCTTCTGTCCAGATGCCTCAAAGAACATTATTAGTTTTTGGTGTCATATTTTTGTGATATTAATATGATCAGCTTATGGGCTTGCTCATATGCTATAACTGCAGCAATTTATCTGACAGTTAAGCTGTCAGGACCATGCAGCATTTAACCCAGTGAGCACTGCTGCAATCTGGACCAAATTAGGCACGGCCCACACAATCTTATCTTAGCTGTGAGGTGACCTATGAATATTCTGCTGTGCCCCCCAGATCCCAGGTTCAGAAATTTGCGTTGTGCGGTTCAATAGCTGATTCCAAGAAAGCTGATTACTTCATGGAAATACCCCTAACAGTGAATCTGCATACTTTTAAAGGAATGTAGGTTGGTTTTTTTCCACATAAATCAGCAAAATGGGATTCAGAGCTGTGTTTCTTTCACAGCTAATTAATGTGGCCCTGTAGACTATTAATATAACAGCTGTGGGGATAGTAGGTTTTCTATATACATACAGAAAGGATAAATTACTTGAATATAAAGCACTTTTCTGTCCTTCTTTCAAAGTTACTGAAGATGTACAAGGGCCTTGCATGACCTGTATTTACCGGTTAGACAAAAAAATAATTATAGAATCCGAGAAGCATAAAGATTAGTTTTAATACATTTTGACTAGAGAGCCTTACAATATCAACTAAGCAATACTACTGCCCTTAAGTTCAATCCATACTGATATGCACTCTGATGGCAGGCTTCATCCCTTTTGATAATATGCCTTTAAAAACCATGTCCTTTAGGGTCCAATGGACCATGAAATAGTCTCTACAAAAGTACCAGTGGTGCCAATGCTGAGACAAACATTCATTTTGGCTGTCAGCTTTAAGGACTGCAGAAGAAATGAAGCACATTTATTATATACTGATGTATTCTGACTAGATAATCCTTTTCAATTGTAGGCACTATAAAGACAAGTGCAGATTACTATGGGGGAATATTTAAAAAAAATTGGGATTGGCTGAAACAGTTGAGCTTCCAATTTCACAGTTGGGTAATTTACCTTATGAACTTGTATTTAAAGGAAAAGTTTCACTGGCAATGAAGTACACTAAATAAACAATCTATAATTTGAAAATTAGCCAGTTGGAGATTACATAGAAATTGTATCTACATTTATTAATTAATGTTGTAATTTGCTTTTCTATGCTGCTGGCATTGTCAGGGTTTTTTCTTAGATAACCATTGTCATTCAATTCTGTAAAATTTTAGTCCTTTGTCACCACTTTATGGTATTTTCATTGCATCTCTATTTCTGTACAGACAAAGCAACTCATCCTGGAGACCTCAGGAGTCAGAAAAAGATACTTAAATCACAGTATTTTCAGGAGTCAGTACTGGGACTAGTACTATTGAAAAAAATTGTCAGTGACATTGTCAGTGGGATTGAGTGCACCTCAGCAACGAGGTCGAATGGAAAGTGTCCCTGTCCATGGCAGGGAAATTGGAACAAGATGATCTTTAAGGTCCCTTCCTACCCAAACTATTATATATATATGTATAAACTTAATTATCCTTATTTTAAAACTGGAAATCAGATGCAGAAAATCTAAGGTTTTTTTTTGTTGTTTTTTTTTTATTATGTGGTAAATGAAAGGAGAAGCTCTTACCTGTCTCCTGGCTGCCAGCAGTTGACCTCAGCCTGCTGAGCCTGTGCTATCAGGTCTTGTCAGGAGCACTGGAAAGCAGCCAGTCAGATGCAACCTGACTGAAAGAAAGACCAAAACTCTTAAAAACTAGTATCTGTCTTTTAAATTTACTTTTTAAAAGAGCCTGTCAAAGACCAATTCAAATGTATTGAAAATTAGCAAAGCAGCCTAGGAAACCAAGGAGCAGTAGAATGTACACTGCACATGATAACAAAACACCACCTGCTCTGTTACACCCTGTATTGCTAAGAACACAGTTCTGCAAAATTCAGAGCTGGGAAAATGCAAAAAGTACAAACCAAGCAAGAAATCACCTCTATGAAGTTGTATGCACATATAACTATGGGATACTGGTGCACAAGGAAATTTTTCAACAGGTCCACTCTTCAAAGCTATAGATGTTAATGGATGTTGTCAGACATTCTATTCAGGCACTTAAACCAGCTGGAGTACTGTTATGTGAGCTCCTGCACATTTTTTTTTCATTTATAGGAAACAACTTATACAAGCTTTTTATACTCAAAGTTAAAAAATACAGATAGTATTGCCAATTTTTATAATACGTCATGACAAAAACACAGTTCTTTGAATAGTTAATTAACTACATAACATATATGATAATCACAAACCCAAACATCTTCTTTAGAGTTTTGTTTAACTATTGAAGGTTCTGTGTTTGAGGGGGAGTGGAGCTGACTAGACAGACTGCAGACTTCTGCAAGAGCACAGTCTTGGTGCATGGTGAAAAGCACATCGTTTTCTGGCTTCTCTGCTAACACATGCCACAGCCAAGGCAGCACTGGCTGCTGAAGAGCTGCCTGGATCATGTGTTCCAGCCTTTCAGAAAATGCAGTGTACTGCACTACTTACCTATGTATTACTGCTGTCTTTATGCACTCTGAGATCACACATAGTACTTTTGAGAAGTGGGGAACTGAATGTCTTTCATTTACATACTGAATAATGTGTTCAGAAGCTGAAATTCCTTCCCCTTTCTTCAGTGCAGAATTCAGTTACCAGCTGTCATCCTACTTCAAAATTAAATTGATGCACTGATTTTCAGCTGCTGGTAATTTTATTTAGATCACTAGATTTGGGTTGGGTTTAATCAAATTTCTAGACAAGAGATTCATATAGAGTTTAGGTAGGAGTGGTTCCTTTGAAACCCACTAGAGGCCTAAGAAAATACATTTTAAATTAAAAAAATATTATAGACAGTTTCTGAAAGCAAAGTTTGGATGCTGGACTACGGATACAGAATTCGCTATAGTTCAGTAAGGAAGGATGCTTGAGCCATGTGGGGCTTTGGTGGTGAATTTAATAGACAAGGAAATCAATTACTCTGCCATGTTATTCTCCAATGTTTATGATATATTTTGGTAATGTGCAAAAATCACAAGAGATATTGATCCACATTTTTTTAATCTTTACTAAAGCAGATAGTATTAGAAAAAAGTCAATATTATGACAGGCAGCTTAAAACTTTTAGACTTTTAACAGAACTATAAATTTCCTGACTGTATACTTTCACAGTTTCATAACACTCAGTTGGCAGCAGCAACAAATATATCTGAGATTGTTACTATGACTGCACTGAAACAAAAATTAACCCTTTTATAGTAAGGAAACTTTACCCTAAATTTACTTGTTAAATTTATTAAAAATCACTTTGTAATTAGGAGGTGGTATGAAAAAAAACCAATGGGAAGTTTTAGGCTGAGGTCTGGCCATGCTTTGTAGCACTGCATAGGGCCAGAACAAGCATTTGTAAAATGAACTTGATCCTTACTTGTAGTGTGAAGAGGAACAATCCACTTGGAGTACACCTGGAAGAAACCCTTACTTTTTTTTCCTACCCAAATGTACTAGTAGAAAAAAAAAAAAACCACACTGAAAGTTGACAAATTATCTTGTTATGTTAAAATACTTATTCCAAATTCTAACTCCTTAGGCAATGAATTTAGTTAAATATTATTTTGAAATGTCACAGCAAAATGAAAACTTGAAACATATGGTTTAAGAATGTCAAAACAGAATCTATTTTTTTTTTTTGTTGTCAAAACAAAACCTATTTTATTTCCTGTTACTGAACATTATTCTTACTTTGGTTAGTATCAGCCTCAAAAGGCATTGAAATTATTTTGAGTATGGAGCCTGAAATGGAGTTTTGTGAAAAACTTTATCTTCAGTAACGATTTAAATAAATCTACTTTGCCAGTCTGTTTTTCTGTATTGCATGTTCTCTCAGCCAGGAAAATCTCCATGATGTTTATTTTCTGTCCCACTCTCTGCATGTCATGAAGCATATGTTGTAGGAGACTGATTGCATCTCAGACTGACAGCTGCTCTGTCTTCCAGCTCTCTGTCAGGAAGGAAGATAGTTACCATTTAAGCAAAGAAATTCTTCAGTAATATGTTTGGACACTTGCCTTTAGAATTTAACCGTTATAAACTCTGGGGTTCAGTTTGCCTGAAATCAGCATTCTGATTTCCTAATAGGCAGGCTTCTCTGTCAGCTTTTATGGAGGTAAAAAATTCTAATCCATATTAATCTCAATTCTTCTGGGAAACTGTATCCTCTGCCACTCAATGTATAAATGAATTCCTTCCACTCATTTTACTTGCAATCCTTCTGGCAAAGCTGGAGCTGCAGAGAGCACACTCTGTTGGAATACACATGAACAGATTCTTTACTTGACATCACACAGCCCGTTCAGGGGGAACTCTTCATGAACCATTTCTTTCTCATCAGAATTGTAGAATGGGCTTGGAACAGAGCAGAGCATCTTACAGGTGACCTATTGACAGCCCTCTACACAGGGAGCTTATTACTTAATATTTCACATGAACTCTGAATTGCAGGTGTTAGGGTGCCATGATTGCAGCAATTAAAACAATTAGGGTTGGAAGAGGTATCATTAAGTTATTAAAATACACCGTGTTTGTTATTTGCAGAACACAGAGCTTTTTGATAAGGTGGAAGAAGCAAGAGGGTAACACTGCAAAATGTTAAAGTGACCAATCAGAAGTCAGAAAGATGCCTCTTAGGAGAACTGTAAAAATATTACCACATATACCAGCAGAGAAACTCATGGGGTTTTTCCTTTATTCAATTTATTTTTGTGAGTGTATTACATTAGAATCAAATCCTTAGGTGTTTGTATGGGTAACAACAAATGTACTGCAAATGAAAAAAGCATTCTTTTTATTAAGCCAAGATCTTTATAATGACATTTCTTAGACTGGGAAGGTAACCCAAGGAATTCAAACACAAGTGGTTATCAGAAACCATCAGGTAAAACAAAGGGCTGTAATGTGACTAACTCTTTCTCTGCTATGAGGTGACAACAGATAAGGCTTCCAATAATCAAGGTACAAAAGAAAAAAACATTTCTTGTTTCAGAAAGATTGGTAGATATTGGTATCAATATGACAAATGAGGAAGAATATCGTTGCAGAACATCTCAGCAGTGACCAGCACACAATTAGTCTAATTAGTGCCAAATTTGTTCAGTGACCTTAACTTCTCTCCTCTAGAACCTGTATTGGCTTTCCAAACTTTAGATTATAAGATTATAGTCCTGCTTTATTTCTTCTTATTATTATTCCCTTTTGTAATCTTGGCTGCATTCTCCTGTGGTGATCCAAGTAAATTTTTGCCACAGGTTGGAAAATATCATCAGTAACCATTGTGTTTCTGTACATGCAGTGTACATCTGGAAATACATTCTCCATGCTTGTGCTGGGGATGAAAAGTATTGGAAGCAGACATATGACATTTCTGCCAAGATTTCTTGAGAAGAGTTATGCAAATATATAGGTGACAACAGAAGAAGTTCAGAAAACTTTTATTTGTTCAGCCAACTGGAATACAGATTTAGTGTTTCACTTTTTTTTTTTGAGCCCTGTCCTATTTTGAATGTTCAGTGTATTCAGCTGCATCACTGCATCAACAATGAACTAAAAACCATGAAATTCTAGACCACTTATAGAAGCAAATACAACAATTTAGCAACATTATAATTTTGTTACAAAAAAGCAGAAATCTATATCTTGAATAAAATCAAAATAAATAAGATAGGTAATCACTAGATTGTTTTAAATTGTGCTCTATAGGCCACAATTCATTGATATTTACTTCATAAACAGTTATAAAGTACACAGAGGTTTTTTTTCCAGGCTTCAGACTGACACATAAAACCTGCCTGGTTTTGCATAAAACTAACTCAGATTTTAGAATGCACTTGATGAACTCATGTTTCCCAAAGATTAAGTTAATATTTGTGAAAATTATTTTTAAAGAGATCAAATTGACTTATAATTTTGTCTGTGTTGATACAATGGATTTTTATTAAAACAGTAAGACTATAATAAATGAAGCTTAAAACTTGAAGAAGAAAGCCAATGATTTGAAAACTAGGAAACAGTTTGGTTTGCAAATAATCAATTCTACTCCTGCTGAAATAAATGGGGTTCTGTCATTGTATTCACTGAGCATAGGATTCTACTGCTTATTTGGGAGTAACATTGTGAGATCCCTACAAATTACAGAGAAGATATTTGGGAGATATAAATATTCATTCATGAATTCAAGATGCCTCATTATGAAAACCCTTTATGTATATATATATCTAATACACGTGTGTATTTATGTAAAGAATATCTGGATGTGATTGATTTACATGACAATATGAAGACAAACAAATACTTGAATGGACAGAAGCAGAAAGAAATCAATTAGGGTATATTGGGTTTTGAAACTGACTCTATTCTGGGTTGGGTTTTTGGCAGTTACTGACACTGATTATTTCTGACTCAAAAAGTGTGACTTCCACTGTGTCCTTTTCCTGCTGGTCATACTGCACAACAATTGCTACAATAGTGGCATGGAAGCTTGTCATTTATACACAGGAAAGTTTTGCAAAGGAGTAAAGTTTTTATGTTTATATTATAGATTTCTTTCCTTGCTAGTTTCTGGCTACGGGTACTTGCCTTTTCACAGGAGTGTTCATCATTTGACAGCTTCAAAACCTGACTGCCCATGCAAATAAAGCAAAAGGGTTTTGTCTTTTGATGTAAAGTGATACAACGGCTCTTATGATTAGCACAGACTTTCAGCCCTGTTACCAGTCAAAAAAGCAAATACTTTACCTTATACTGACACATTTTAAGCTCCTCTGTACATTACAATGCAGCCTAAACCCAAGCCAACTAAAAAGTAACCCAGTTCAGTGGAAGAATAAATGTGATCTGGAAAAAAAATTCTATGTTGGAATTTCAACCATTCTTTGACACTGAAAACTTCTGTAATTCAGTAGTAGTTCAAAAAGAATTCCTCCTTCCACATACTTAAGAACACATGAAAATGCTGGAGCAAAATGCCATATTGCCTTCTGATATTTTACTTGAATGTCTTGGGGTGGACTCATGCTGATGTACCTGTGGTACAAGAGGGACCCTAAAAGAATTTATCAAACTTCACAAACTTCTATAGCAAGAGTAAAATAAGGACCTGGTATCTTATGAACCTGTCAGTCCAGTAAACAAAATTTTGTAGCAGTTCCAAAATTCTTCCCTCAGCCAAACATATGGCAAGTAAACATCTGACATGGCAGCTGATAGAATGAAACTGTTCTGAGACAACAGGGAAATTGGTGTTCTACAGCTGCTGCCCATGCTATCACATACTCAGCCACGTGTATTTTGTGAAACTGGAATGTGCTAATAAAAAAAAAGTGTTTGCAAACTGTAGCAAGTTCTGAGGACCTCAAGAACATGCTGTCAAGACAGCTTGTATTAAGAAATATGACCATGATAATGAAAGATCCAAAAGCAGAAAATGGCATCCTTTCAACTACTGGAAACTGTTTTCTCCTTTAGAAGATGAATCAATTTTCAATTTCAGTTGGGTTTTTTGTTTGTTTGGTTTATTTTTTTACCACAGTGCCTGAGTATGCAATATTGAATAATGCTAGCATAAAAAATCATGTCTGAAAAGAATTAAATGGTTTACCTTACCTTGGAGGTGTAATTTTCTACTGAATTGAGGTTCTTAAGATAAAATTCAATCTCTCAGCTCTTTATTTGTCATTGACAAGGAGAAGCAAAGACAGAACAATAAATCCCTCTTTCTAGAGGTAGGATATAATTAAACTACTCCAGTATTTCCCTTACACAACCAAAGAGGAACTGCAGTTCCTTAGGATCCATTTGCTGGACCTCTCCCCCTTAGCTATCGTGCATTTGTCTAAAATTCATTATTAGGCTAGCTTAGAAAAATGCTTCCTACATGAAAGATACTAAAAACCTTGTCTAGATTGTACAAGAAACACTAAGAGCTTTTATTTCCCCATTATCTGATAAAGTGTTAGAAAGAATGAAAGTTTTAGAGATACTTGGGTGGGTATTTACAAAGACAAATCTGCACTGTAACTTGTAAATCCATGTTTGCCTCATGCAGAGGGCATAAAGCATCCCCATAAGCATCCCCTGTTTGTTGGGCTGTGAATAGGTTACAGTGTCTGGGTACTCATGGTTTCCATTATAAAAATACCTCACAGTTGTTACAGTTCTTGCCTGTCAAGCAGAACAGCACCCTCAGCTTACAGGCAAGGAAATGGAGCCTGAGATTACATGTGATTTACTCAAGGTCAGAGAGGAAATCTGCATTAATGTTTAAACTCAAGTATTTTGATCCCTAAAATCCAACTAATTCAACCATTATACTGTCCTTAATCTATACAGGCTATAAAGTTGAGCACATCCCCACGGTGCTTTCTGAATTAGAGTGAGAACTCTCATCTCTTGCATGCACAAATGCTGCAGGAAAAACTGTAAGGAAAGTTGTTTGATGAGAATGAAATATTTAAGTGTGCACTCAGGCACATAAAATGTTATTCTTTACATACCAGCCAAAACCCTTCAAAGAAAACAAATTAAAAAAAAACAAACAAACTAGACTCTCCATACTCAACAGACTCTTGATTCCAATTCTGCAGGTTTGGGATGGGCTGACTGGGTTCTGTAAGGAGAATTACAGCTCAGCTGACAACTGAAGCAAACACAACTAGGCAATAAGTTGCAATGTCCTTGTGATCTATCCAATTTTATCAAGCCTGTGAATTTCTTTCTTATTAGTTTGAGGTGAATCAGGACCTTGAGAAAAACACTGGGTTTTTCCAGTGTATTTAGCCACAAGCCTGTCTTCAATTCTTTCTTTGTTCCCTCAGTTTTCCTTGCAGTTTTAGCGACAAAGAATAATTTTCGCTTCTCATTAATTCACTGGTCAGCCAACTCCTGGATATTTTCTCTATAAATTTGCCCAGATTCTAGAGAGATGTTTTGCTTTCCCGGACTTTGTGGCCAGATTCTTATTTTTACTGATATTTTCCATCACCAGGTATCATGGAAAAGACGTAAGGCTGGAGAAGGCGCTCACTTTGCCTTTGTGGAAAACCTTAAATATACCTATAATGCCTCTGGCTTGAACCTCAGAACTCCATTGTAGGACTGGTAATGTTTTCCCCTCGCTTTAAGGAACTTGAGGCAGATTCTTTCCAGCCCAGCAGTGCTGCCAGAGCAGGGAGCTGGATGTTACAGCAGAGTGTCCTCCAGTGGGGAGGAGCAGAACTGACAGTCCTGCGTTCTGCACGGGAAAGCTTTTCTGACCAAAGTACAAACCCCAAGCTTTCGTGGCAGAAAACTGCATTTTATTCTTTATTTCCTATTCCTCTGCAGACTGCCAAATTGAAAGGGCCTGCAGCAGATTGATCACTGACAGAGTTTAACTAAATGGTGCCCATTAGGGCAGCATTCAGAAATCTGAAATTGCACAGCTGTATTTTCATTACACAGAAACATGGAGGACGTCAATGAATTTGCATCTCTATTACCTGTTAATGTAGGACAAATAAATTTAATGAAAAAAATATACACATCTTTGAAAGTGTATGTTTAACTCTTCTTCTTTTGTTCACTGTAAAAAATTCTATGCTAACTTTCAGGGAAGTCCAAGCACCTTGTCAGTCGATTTGATCTTCTCAGAAACAGAGATAGTCATGGAGATTTTAACACTGTAATTGGTCTTGCCTTTTTGAAGCACCTGAGACCTACTCTTTCAATTTAGACGTCCTTTTAGCACATTGAAAATAATTTCCAATGATCTCATTTCATTAGAAAAAGGCTCCTTGTTATTTAATTTTTATTCTAGCACATGACAGAAAAACAGGAGTCTTTGCCAAATTAATTAATATTTCTTATCTTGAATCCCAACAAATTATCAATGCATGTAAGGCTTCAGTCTGGCTTCTAATAAACACATAAGTCACAAATCCATTGCTGTAGGGAGGAAAAAGAGACTGTGAGACAGGTGCTCTGAAAAAGAATGTCAAATGTCTTTATAGAGTACAAAGCATTCTAATATGTTAAGATCAAGAACACTGCCATCAAATAATCAGCCAACTCCAAAACTGAAAAGGTTGTCAGTTAGAAACATTGCATGTGTTTTATCATCTTTCTCTGATAAAGAAGTGGGAGACAGCTACTTCAGGAATTATGTTAAAACCATCATTCAATCTATTACAAAACTATTGATGCAGTAATGTGTCATTAATGGCAATTAGTGAGAAGTTAAATGCTACATGGTACAGTGATATTATGCATTAACTGGAAACCACTCATGAGAAAGAAAATTCTTATGAAATTAGTTCAATATTTCAGAATAACTATTCTCTCTTTGAAAAGAAGAGGCCCTTGATAGGACTCCTTGTAAAGAAGAGGTGTATTTTGGTGATTTTATTTCTCTTTTGCCAATCTAATTTTATATTTTCTATGTTCAAGAGTGGAAGCAGACTTGCAAAAATGAAGCACTCCAGTGATCTAGGAGAGAGAAGGAAGGGAAATTCACTCTGAGACAAGTGAGTGGCTGACCAGAATAAGACTCTGAAATACTCAGTTGGGATCTGATTAATGACAGTCTTCAAGCAGATGCCTTTTATTGTCCTCAAGCAGATGCCTTTTATTTCCATTCTGTACCTATAAAGGAGAGCAGGTAGTAAAAATAATCTGAAAAAAAGATACTATAAATGCTGAGGACTGTGCAAGTACCTAAATAGATATTGCAAGCAGAAAAAGCCCTTAAATGTACTTCAGAGGATTGTTCCTTCTGATCAGAGAACTGTGTGGTGTGAGAAGTGTAGCCCTTGAGACAGGGGAGCTGCAGAGCTTTGCAGACTAACACAGTGTGTCCTGCAGCCTGGGCAGAGCAGAGCAGGGCAGACTGCCACAGTTCACTCAATCCCTGCTCAAGGACACCAGAACAGTCCTTTTGGGTCTGATAAAGGTACCTCCAGACCAGCACTCTGGTCCAAATGTTAGCCGAGGAGTGGATTTCTGTGAAATAAAGATTTTACAAAGATTTTCCACAAGTGTGAGGTTTCCTAAACTGAATGATGAATCTGAATGATGAGCAAATCACACCTATTTCAGACCTAACTAGGGAGTGCAGGGCTATTAGCCCAAGATGAGCCTAAAATGGGTCTAACCTCAGTTAGGATGCTGCCCCAACACCTGGAAAGTTCATCATACAGCACCAAGGTCTCACAGAAGTAACCCAGCTCTCATGTAACTGGACATGAGAATAATCTCCATGTATCACACCCTAGCTCATAAAAAGGGACAAGACTAATACTGGACACAACTGATATGAGATCCCTCAACATCAGAAACTGTTACCAAAAAATGAGGGAAACTGGATTTTTTTTTTTTTTTGGCAGTATGAAAAAAGTAAATAATCCTTTAAGAAGGTTATAACATTCAAGTGATGAATCATGTCATGGACCTGCTTCACCTACATTCCATCTGCTGATCTGCCTCCCTGTGCAGCTTGGAACAAGTTGTGCCAGAATACCTCAAAAAGAGAAACAAACAAACCTCCCCCTCCAACTGTCATCAGCTGAGAGAGGAGTTCTTACTTTGGACTACTTGTTTAGAATTTCCCCACCAGTGTGCCTGTGTTTCAAGAAAAGGTATTTTACATTTTATGGTAATATTGAAGACCACAAAGTTAGAAAGGTGCCCCACCCCCAAAAAATATATTATGTGTCATATGAGTGAGATACATTTTATTGGAGGGCTAATAATGTGCTAAAGGTTCTGTCATTCATGAGTAATTTGGTTTTTAAAACTGAAAGGTCACAAGATTTCACTTATAACCTGTGCCAACTCTACATAAATATAGATGTATGTACAAAGTGAGGAAATTCATGTGCTATGTCCTGTAGGACAATTCTGCTTTGTCAAGGTAGTCTCAATACAGCTTTCTGATAGAGCTCATTTGAGAAATGTGAGTGGGATCCTAGGCTGGGATAAAGAAAACTTTGTTTGTACAAATTCCTTGGCTGCCCTGATTGTGTGCTGGACATTTAAGGCAGGATGCTGGGAATCTCCCGGGTTGCTAAGCCAGTCAGCCATACCTGGAGAAGTGGTTCCCAGGGGTTCTGTCAGCTGAGGCAGAGATTCTTTCCTATTCCTCCCTTGCTCACTTCTGCCCCTCTCTCTCCTGCCCAGACCAGGCACTGCTGCCCTCTGGCCCCTTTCCACCTGCAGCATCGGGACAGGAACATCCTGGTCCTGAGAGTGACACACTCTGACACTCAGAGCCTTTGCACTATCAGGGAGGCCCTGCCAATGCTAATTAGTGAGCAAAAATGCACCAAAAGGCATTCAACCCATGGCAGTCCTCAAAGGCAGGTGAACTTGAGAGGTTTCTCAGCAACTACTTTGCCTTTTCTCCCAACTGTTTGGGGTTTTTTTTTATTATTATTATCAAAGGTGGGAATTTCGTTGAAAATCTTTACAAAAATCCCAAACAAACCACTGCTCAGAGCTTAAAATATAGAAAATTTAAGAACATTTTATACTGATATGCATATATAAGGTACCTACAGGTGTGTTAATTGCACAAACATTGTGTCATGCCTGATCTCAGACATTAGAAAGATGTTTTGCAGATTTTGAAATTTTCCAAGAACTCTTTTGAGAATTCCTCTTGTTCCTTATTACTTTACAACTGCATTAAATGGTGCTACTATTTAGCTTGTTTGAAAAAAACACTTATTATCCTTTACTTAAATTATATATGAATTTATCTTTGTGACTTTTGTTGGACTTGTAGGCTTTCACCATTTTTGTCCATAAACTCTGAATTTGAAGTCATTCACTTATTAATTACAATGTATTTTCAAGTTTCAAATTTTGGTGTATTTTCTTCAGACCTGACATATATCAAGCACTACCACCTTTACACCAGTTGCTGAACCTCTCTGCCATCCCTATCCTGCCAAATATAAAAGAGGTAGATAAACATGGAAGTTGAAAATGAAATGGGAACAGATGGGCCCATCTGCAATTATATCTCTGAAAAGACTGAGAGCCTCACAGAGATTTATAAACCTTCTGGAGTCCAGACATTTGGTGATTTCATAAAATGATCCTGAAAGTGTTTTAAATAAGCAATTTAAAATAACAATTTTATGTGGAATAAAGGAAATGTCTCAAATCAACACTGTACCAACAAAGAGAAAATAATGAAGAGCTCAAAAGCTTTTGCAAGTGTAGATAACTTCAGTAAGAAAGTGGAAGATTCCAGGAAGTGTTCTTTCTGCCCTTTCTGCCAAGCAAAAAAGAATCTTTTAAATAAATGTGGTAAGATGACTTGAGTAACAATGATTCTGACCCAGGTGGCCAGGTCTGCCCTTAGGATGTGTTAGTTACCAATTTTTCTCTGTAAGGAGGTCCATAACTCTTATTAGTCTGGTAAAATTTGCTCCATCAAATCTGTGAGGTTCTTCCATTTTTGGACTAAATAAAACTGAGCAAGTATTCTGTCATCCTCCTCCTCCTCTGCTTCTCCCACTAAGTTTTGGTTTTGCTTCTGGATGTGTTAAAGAAGCAATAATGGCATGAGGTGGTTTTGTCCCTCCAGAGATATACCTGCTTATCTGTTATGTGCTCAGCTGCTTGGTGAGGATGAAACTCGAGTTAATGGCATTAACAATTCAGGAAATATCTCCAGCTTATCTCCCCACTTTCATCAAAGTTTAGGGCACTGATTTTCTACAACCTGATCAGTTGTAATGGTTTTTTTTTCTAAAATATCCCTTCTTCTCAGTAGGTTGTCAAACAGCCTAAGCAGGGGTGACTTCATCTTGTGAAGTGTTGGCCATGAAATAAGAACAGCAATGTTAAATAATATAGTTTGGATAAACTGAATTGAAAATAGTAGGCTCTAGGTCTATGAAATTTCATACAGCAAGGACTCATATTCCCCAAGGCATTCATGGGTAATGGATTGATTCACAAAAATCTGAGTCAATTTTCTAGAAATCTAGTAAGAAAATTAAAGCCCATGTCTTTGAATACTATGAGCTGAAGGAGTTGAACTGAAAAAAATCCAGGAAATGTAGGAGATGCTCAAAATTGAATTACTCCAAGAACAGAGGTCCAACCTCTTCAAGCAATAAGCCTGACACGTTTTCAAGCAATAAAAAAATATTTTGAAAAGGAAATTTTCTAGGAAATATGACTAAAAATCACTACCACACCAGCTGTCAATAAATGGTAACAGAGAGATCACTTGCTTACACAGTAATAACATTTGCAGCAACACATTTTTATACTTTTCCCAGCATAAACCACAGTTTTGACCTCAAAGTCATTAAAGACCCTTGAGAGACTTTGTAAGGAAAAAGAAAAAAAAAGGTCCCAAACTTCAGCACCACCAAGGGAAAGTGAGAGAAGAAACTACCCTGCTGTGAAACAATGACATTTCCAATTTCTCCAAAACTGCATTTTCATTCAGCCATGGAAAGAAATTTTCAGGCTAAAAAACTCAAATTAACTTAGTCTGCAAGAAATAGCATTTAAAAGAGAGAGAAAAGGTTACAGGGTTTCACAAGTCAACATCTAAAACTTGTTCTGAGAGACAGAATTAATACAAGTGCATTGTTTTGTTTTGTTCTTTCCCAATAAGTCATAGATGAAGAGGACATGGTTTCCTAAAAACAATTTGAAAGAAATTTCAATACTAGCAGTATGCAATGTTTTTGAAAGACTGTGTTCAGCAGACTTCTGGGATAAGAATTGCACAGAAATTTATAAAATAGTATAGATGTAGAACTGAGAGTCAAAAAAACCATCATAAATAATCATTATTTGTTTCTGCTCATCTGTATTAATTCTCTAAATACAATTTTAATATGATTGCCTCAGGCTTAGTGTTCAAGCTGCAAGTTGGGTTCCATTTCAAGGTGCTCTCAGATGAACAGCAATGCTTCCAAATCAACAAAAGAAGATGGATGTAAAATGCCATCCATTTCTTTAATTCCTGAGTACAAACCAAAGGAAGTTGAATCCATTATGACATGGTGAAAATAAACCCATTTTGGTCTGAAACCAATAAACTCAACTGACTTCTGTTTTTTTGCTGCCATTTAAAAATGGATGTAAGTAAAGACAGGAAAGTCTCTTTCCAGCAAACTAATTTGTTGTTATAATTTTCAAATTTCCTTGGTAATTTTATGTCTATTTTGGTCTTATTTTCTGTTCATGTATTTTGGAAGAGGGACCAATGAAGTTCATCTAATTTAAGTCTAAATACCCATTTGATAAAATATATGATTATCTGGGGACAAAGATGTTAATAAGGAGGTGACAAAGCATAGGGAATTTAAATTCAATTATAATAATCTATTTCAATGAAATTTTGGTTAATTTCTTAGAGAGAGATATTTGGATTTGAAAAGGTATAAAACAACCTAGAGAAGAAGCCTAGAAATTGAAGCTCCATCTAGAAAATACTAGATCCTTTTAATGTGAAGAGATAAAAATATTTAGAATATTTTGTAAAAAGAAATAGACTTTTAAGAACTTCTATTTTTTAATTCTTAATTTCTAGGTATCTGTTGTAGCACTGATACCATATGTTTTAACCTGTAATATAATAAAAGACAGACTCAATGATTGCAGCAGACTCTACAGCTTGAAACTGATGAATTTGTAAAGTGAAATGATTTCGAGATTAGGTCAAGGGGGAAAGTGTTAATGAAAAATAGTAAAAAATGTAGCTACTGAATCTTGAATCAGCTGTTAAGTGTGAAAAATTACTTATTTCTCTAGGCAATATTTTAAGCAAATATTTTGGTAGATATGCAGAGTTTGCAACCATTTTCTTTTGTCTGTTGCATCAACAGTGGTGAGGTTCCAAGTCTTATTTTCTTTCCAGTGCTTCTGCCATCCTCTCAGTTGGTACAGATATTCTTTTCTGCCCCCCTGACTTGTGCTTCCCAGGACCAAAACTGCCAACTAGTTCACTAAATCCTTGTAAACCACGCTGTAATCCAAACATTTTTATTTCTATGATGTTGAACCATGCAGGGACCCTTCCATGCTGCATTTATTTGCAGCAAGGAAAATACTATAAAGTTGCACACAGCTATTTGAGCTCTGAGGTTATTCAAAGCACAGTGGAATTAAAATTACTCTCTGCCACAAAACCCTTCAGTAAGTGAGGTATGGAAAAAGGGAGAAGAAATTGAAAAGATGGAAATGCAAGGGGTATTTAGGGCTGAGGTTATCACCTCAATTACACAGAAGAGTAAAACAAAATGAACACAGATAGATAAGGTCAAAATGCAGTTTGATATTTCTGTGCAGCTTAAAGGACAAAGAAAAAGGATTTATTTGAATTTCTTTCCAATTTGCCATAAAGTATTCTCTCCCAAATAACCAGATGGTATAGGCTTAGCAAGTGGAAGTACTTAGATATATATGAATGCACTTCAAGGTGCTACAACTTCCTTGCCACCAGCAGTGCCTCTACACAGCCTGCATGGAACATTAATTTTCTCTTAAAAACACGCACATATATCCTGCATATTAAATTTATAAACCTCATTTTAATTGCATTTTCACATGAAGCTTTTCCCTACACAGAAGGTAAAACCACTTAGTAGGTTGAGGAAGACTGGTAAGGGGTCAGAAAAGACTAGAAACGTTCTGTTTCTCCTCCCATTTGTCTGTGCTCTGCCTGGATAAAAAGAATCTGTACCACATCACTTGAAAGGTCACTGTTTTCTCGTGGGTACCACTGACACCCTCCCATATAATGCCAGGAACCAGACATGCAGGAAAATGGAGTAGCAGCTTTCCTCCTTTCTCACATCAGTCACTGCACTTCCCACCAGTTTGCTCGTTCTTAAAGTAAATACAACCCCGATTTTCTCTTTTCCCTTTGCAGAACATGTCCTTTAGGAAAGGAAACAGGAAGGTTATCTCCTGAGCCTGTCATACAGCAGCCCAGCCTGTCTAACTTACAAGGTCAGAAGATTCAAAAAGGGAGGTTTTTCTTCTCTTTTCAAACGAAATGGAGTGATAAGTGCTTACTTGATTAAGCCAGTGGATAAGAACATCTATTGTAATTCTTTCCTCTCCTTTCATTTCTTCCTTTGGCTCCAAGAGATAAGAATGGAGAACTTTTAGCCTGGCATTGATCCAAGCTTTGAAAGGACTTGCTGATTATGGATAATGTTCTTATTCAAATGAGCAGTCCCCTTGAAGCAAATAGTAATGTTGCCTGCCTGTAATGAATGAACAGAATTACATCTGGTATTTTAAATGAATTTTTATCATATGAAAGTATATTTCTATATTCCAGTCTCTAATCTGACTGGATTTTACTATTGACTTCTGCTAAAGAATAATCTACACCACATGAAGTCATCAAGTTAGGTCACAGTTAAATATCTTTCCCTTAAAAATATGCTACCATAAAGAAAATATAAACAGTCACAGTAAAGGACAAGAAAATTAGGAGTTTCAAATATCATATTAGATATATTTGTATTTACAGACTAATTAAAAATGTATACTCTAAATACAAATATATTTAAATTCTTCCTCTAAATTGTCTCCTTGACAACACTAGTCCCAGAACATTTAACAAATTCATGTACACAAATAATTTCATCATCTTTTTTTCCTTTCTTTAAAGTTTCTAAATTCCAAAACAAGCCTTTTGAGATGGGAGAGACATCAGAAAAGTATAAGGTTTTCACTGAGTTTATGAACAATGTATTTATACAGAGATATAGGACTTGTTTATTTTCTATTCTTTCCCTAATAATTCCTAAAAGGTGATTTCTTCCAGACACTCACCAAACACTGAGCCAATGCTCTTCCCCAGTGTTGCTTTTAGACACACAAAGACACACACAGACACACTTCTGAAGAGAAGGCTAAAAACTATTTATTAAAACATTTGACTAAATTTATAGTATTTTTACATACACCAGGGATTGGAGGAGAAGTGGACACCTCTCCCATCCCATTGGTCAAGACAACTGTCTATCAGCTGTTTTTCACTCCAAAAAAAAGTATGTAAACAACCTCATCTAAACATAAACATGTTTCTAATCATAACATCAGTGTGTGAAAAAACCCTGCAAACTATGAAAAACATCAAGTTAAAAAGTGCACCAGAAAAACTGAAAAATCAGAACACTCCAGCACTATCTATAACTATCCCAAGGTCTTGCTCTTGACAATTAACAATCCCAGAGATCTTAATTTTATACGTGGAGCTCAAGCTGTTTTCTTCCCCTATGCCACTTTTCATTTATCTACACTGAATTTCACTATTTTAGTGCCCAGTCACCAGTCTTAGGAAAACCTTCCATAATTATTCTAGATCATTCTGCCTTAAATCTCTAACAGTAAATAGCATCACAGCTGATTCCAAGGTCACTGACAAACATTTTGAAACATTTCCCCATATAGAAATCAGAATCTAGAATTAGCAATGGGGCATAGTCTCTTACTTATTGACAATTTATTGACAAAATCATTGTTTATTCCTAACCTGAGAAATCACAAACCACAGTGAAATTATTTATTGAAAGCAGGAGCACATGAAAGTTATTCTCATTATATCTAGATGAACTGAAATATTTTATTTAATGTATTTGATAGGAGTTTGAAGATTTTTCTCAGTTCAACAACTATAAAAAAAAAATCCCATACAAGTAAGGTCTCATAATAAGCAGAATTAATTCTTTGGGGTAGTTCTTAAAGTTGTCTTACACAGTTCTTAAAATCAGCTAAGATTCAGAGGTATCAGCCTAAAACCACTTTGAGTCTTTGAGTCAATGCCTGTGACTGTGGCAGGTCCTGGTCAGAGTCTGAAGGAAAGCCAGGACAGCAACAGCTCAAATATCCATCCCTCTCTACAGCATCCCTGAAACCCACACATGGAGAGCACAAAATCCTTAATATGAGGACAAAGTGAAGCAACCCCACTGGATATAAAGATATAAAAAGTATTTTATGCGATGACAGGTCATACACCCTAAAGCTGAGTAAGGTTATGAATATAAAATATACTTAGTGTGAACTTCAAATCCTTTGCTAGAAGGTAAAAATGAGACAAAAATGGAGCTGGTGACATTTCAGTCAGATGAGATGGGAATGGGATAGGAGCTTTGAAAGCTGAGAGAGAGCTCAAGGAATGCAGAAGAGTCAGCAGCTTGGTATAACACAGTATTTCAAACAGATCATATTCAGAGCTGAATCAGGCTTTAAAGACACAAAAGTAACTACATAGAAAACAATCCATTCTTAGTCTATGAGGCCCTGCAGATCTTTGCATTTCCTTTTATTGAAATTCATGAAATTCAAGGTATATTTATAATGATTTGGCAGGTTGGGTACAGAAGTCCCAGCACACATTAGTTCTGGAGCACCTCAACTCAGCATGAAATTTGCTCAGCAGCTGAGTAGTGACTGTCCTGTACACCCCATCCAGACTGACATTGTCCCTCTCTCTTGACAGGAAGCCTATCACGGAACAAATCCTGAAAGCAGCCCTGTCTTTCCCAACAAATCTTCTCTATCTGTTGTAAGCATCCCAACTAATAATGAATTAGACAGATTCAAATGTTTTTTCAGCATTACTGCTGAACTAAAAAGAGTGATTATGTGGTGAACATATCTATTTATATAAACATCAGTCAAATCAGCTCTGCAGTAATTACCCACTTGCTCCCATTGTCCACTAAAAACACTTTGAAGGCATGATCCTCATATGAATATTTATATTTTCCACACTAGATGTCCATAACTAGAAGTATAATGAGCAATTCCTATAAATAATGTCCACATGTCAGATTTTGTCGTTCTCAATTTTACTGCTCTTCTTTATTCCAAGAGAACATGCACCAATTGACACAACTGCTGCAAGAAATTTATCTATAACTTAAAACATAATTGAGCACTAAGAATATTTTTGCCTGCTACTGACTTTGTAGGAAATTCTATCCAGAACTGGTGACTGGCATGCCTCTCTACTTGTAAACTCTAACAAAATATGTACTTCACCTGCTTTCTTTTCCTTTTTGAGAAATTCCTCATAATAATTTGTCACAGAGGAAAACAAAGAAACAAAAATTGATGTTTTTATGTCCATTCAAAACATGCAGTTTTGTGGAGGCAGTAAACAAGTGCACATGTGACCTTCTGTCTTATAGAGCACAGAAACTAAAGTGATTTCCATGAAGCACAAGCAGAAATCGAAAACAGCAACCCTCAAAATAAATATAACAGGCTGCATTTCCCAGCCTGGCTTCTTTCAGACCTGTGTTCCATGGTTAAATGCTTTGGTACTGGCTCTGACTGAGGCCTCTCCTACAGCAGGGGCATTTTCAGAAACATTCTCTTCCTTTCTGATATCTGGTAAGAACTGATGTCAACATTCATCCTTTCCCCCAGGGAAGGCACTGGCAGGGCCTCTCTCTGAGTCATCAGCTGCTCAAATGCTGCTGAGATTGACTCAGGACACTGAGGGAACTTCCTTCTGTTCAACTCATCTGTAATTAGACAACAGTTTCAAGAACTGTAGACACACAGACATATGTGAAAAATCCTCCAGAGAAATGAAAACATTGGTGAACAATCTAAATTAGTGCTGCTTCTTTTACTTATAGATTATACTGTAGTCTGTGACAGTTGTTGCAAAAACTTTCTTGAATCTTAGAATTACAAGCACTCTTGAAAACCTTTGTTTGGTATCTAAACAAGTTATCCAGATCAAACAGAATTCCATTTCCCAGACAACCCAGAGCAGATCCTTAAGCTAATACACGTGTGGCTACACAAAAACATGCAAAATTGTTTGCATTTAAATGCAGAATGATCTATTAAGAACTTCAATTTCCAAATCCTGTGGCAAGCCAGACTCTAAACTTCCCATGACTTCTTTCCAGTAAGTTCCTAATCTCTGCATTTACTGGTAAAGGCAGCATTCGATCATGTTGATATTGCACAAGTCCTGCACTGTGCGTCAGACAGATGTATTACCTCTGCATGCATATGAAAATATTAATGTGAAGAACATTACTAAAGTTCACAGAAAAGAGTTTATATATTTTTGTAATACTGCAAACTCAATACTCTAATAATACACCATACATATAAAATCAATTCTAGCATTTATAAAGGTGTAAGAAAAGTACAATGAGGTAATTTGAGCAGTAGAAAGAGTAGAATATTTTTGCTTCTTACACCCTACATAAGGATCAAACCTTTGAAAGAAATATCAGCATTTAAGTTTCATGAAATTGCAAGGATATCACAAACTGGTTTTCATTTGTTTTTGTTTTCTAACGTAGGCAGTAAGGCTGAAGTATATGGAAAGGTTTTTTTCTCCTAATTTTCCTTGCAGTCTTGCCTTGATTGCAGCAACAGCAACTACATTGATGTACAATGATACACTTGACATCCTCATGTTAATAATTGGTGACTCTGCTCATTTTCTCCAAGGCCTGCTGGGTAAATTCCCTGAGGTCAAGTTATTTTTATAGATGCTCTCAGCAGGAGGGAGGGCTCTCCACACCCTCTTTGAAATTCACAGTGTGCTGGCACATCACAGCTGCTTTCCCAGAGACTGGGACAATAATCAGCACTGCAGGATCTTCAGCAAAAATCAGGGAAAGGCATTTTAGCTCTCCCCAAATGCCCAAGAAAAAGGTATCCACTGCATGGATTTGAACCTCCACTCATCTTTTCTGCAGTTAAGGGAGTTCAGAAAAATGTCCAAGTCTAACTTGAATCTGGCAACAGTTCAAAATAAAAAAGTACTGACCAAGACACCAATGTCAGCTGTGGTTTCTTTAATTTGAAAATAAACCAAGGAAAAAATTCCCAGAATACCTCACCAACAGAACAAAGGGGAAAAGCTATAGAGCCAGGACTAGCTGAAATGTTTATTTAACTAAGTCCCAAAGACTTCTTCACATTGGTTATCTGTTCTATTTTTATATTTTATCTTTTTTCTTAACTTGCGTACAACTGGGCTGAGTGCTCACATCCAGATTAGAAAGCACCAGATGTAGAAGTTACTGCATCAAGGTGTCAGCAACGCTTCTCTGTCATGTCCCATGATCATGGGAGCCTTAATAGATCAGATGGTGGCTGTGAAGCATCTAAGATATACCCACCTCCCTAAGAAAATAAAAAGAGAGAAAAAATAGAATAGATGTATGTGTTCCCACAAAGCAATGAACAACCAATGGGGGAAATAAAAGCAAGAGTGATTATCCAATGTTTAGTATAATTATTCAGTTATAACTGAAACCATTGCAATAATACTGGCCCTGTTGAGTGGTTGTGTTGTTTTTTATCTTGTAAAGATTTACAACTGTTTGATAAATAAAAATTATAAAAATTACAAAGTGTCAGGGGGTGCTGATATTGGTTCTACAACTCTTGGTAGTTTTAAATTATTCCTAAGTTATTATGTTCAGAGGAAATTACAACTTATTTAGAGAATTTATTATTTTCACTCAAAACTTAATCTCTGAGCACAGACATTTCCTTTTACCTCTGTCCTACTTCGCTTTGTCTCCTTCTGAGGAGGATCCTCCTGATTCTTCTTTGTATTTTAGTGGATATCTGAAAGTTCATTGGCTATTCTATTTACAATGTTATTTTGCTGAGCTCTAATTACGAATGTATTTAGCATTCTGGGTCTAGAATTCAAGCCTTCTGACAAATTATTGATCATGGATGTGAGAAGTTCAAAAACAAGAAAACAAAAAGCTTATTATGGCCATAGGCCTGTTAATCTTTGTTATTCAGCAGTTCTGTGTGTTGACAGGAATCCTAACACAAATCATGTAATGGGAAAATTTCTGCATGAGAACTATTTTTCCTGAGTGACATAGATTAGCAGGACCCCTCCTGCTACTCTGAGCTGTGCATCAACTTCCCTTCAGCCCATTTTGTTGAAACAACAAATCAGTGTCAACTTTCTTTACCCACTGATCTGGTCTCCTCTAATCTGTTTATTGGAACTCTGCAGGAAAAAAATAAACTAAATAGTTTACATCATATTATTTAGCAGGAGAGTAATAAGTTCAATAAATTTAAAAAAACCAAACCCACAACCCTAAGTTCTCACAAAGTCATGTAGGGAAACCCTGGTTTTCTTACTCTCTCCCTTGATAGTGAACAAAGAGAACATAACATTTCTGTATCTTTTCAGCCACTGTGCTGAGCATTTCAAACCTTAGGAAAATTTTATTTAATGGCAAAGGAAGTAATGTAAAGAAAGAAGTTGCTAAACCACAATTATTGACTCTTACTTAATTCTCTGGCAAAAGAAAGAGAGTAGGGGAAAAAGGAAAATGTGTTAAAATGAAAAGACCTTTCCAGAAACTTGAAAGATCTATAAGCAATTGATGTTCAGTTATAGTTTCCCAAATTGACTATTCCACTGCACCTTAAGAGCATTTTCTCCTGCCTGCATTTCTATCAATTGCTCATGAACATGTCAGTGAACAGGATTCTAAGGCTTACCCAAATTTCCAGTTCAGCTCATTGACTGCTTCCCCTTAGAGCCTGAGCTTTCCGTCAAAGAAGAAAATTGAATCAGTTTGATACTATTAGTTCTCACTAAATCCATTTTGGCTGTTTCTTAAAGCCTTATTAGACTCATAAGAATCTGGTCATTGTTAACCTTTTGGCAAAGACAGAAGAGGGGCTTAGAATTCCTCCTCCCTTGCATTTACACTCTGATTAATTGAGACCTTGCCTAATTTCACTCTTTTCTTTTTCACCTAGTGTATTTGTAAATCCTTTTCATTTCTTTACCTCTAGTAAATATCAATGCACTCAGCATTTTATCTTGGCTGATTTTTTAACCTAAAGGGTTTTGATAGCCTTTGAGACAACTGCTCTTTTTTCTATTTGCATATGTCTCCTTTCTTATTAAAGATACCACAAGACAGCCAAATTACCTTTTGCTGCCTTTTACATTCCTCTGCTTTTAGACAGTTGGCTCTTTTGCCTGACCTGAGGGTCATGACTGGATTCATTTATCGAGACCCTTTTGTACCATCAGTGATTCTTGGTTTGTCAATTTTTCTGTTAAAGTCCTCGTGCAGCACTGCCTGCTCACTCAGCGGCTGCAGCTTGAGCTGGGAGAGCTGCTCAGCCCAGCAGACATTCTGAGCAAACCTTTAGGCAGCTGTGGTTCAGATCCCTCCTGTAATGATAATTTCACCTGGGAAGCAATGCAATTTGTGACATTTTCAATCTCACTAAAAGCACAGGCACATTATGGTACTATCTGGAAATGAAAATTTAGATTTAGGAAGTGTGATTCCTACCAGAAGTGTATTACAGGCCCAGCAAATCACTTCAGTCAGGGCATTACTGGTGCTTTGCATGTAAACTCCAGACTAATTAACTGTCTCTGCCAGTTGCAGGTTTTGAACAAGGTACAAATACTACGTATTTTCTACTAATTTTAGTAATTTGAATTGTTATTGTTCAATAACTGCAAATCATCCACGTCCTTGAAGCCAGACAAGTAGTTGGCTACAAACAGAAATGGCCCCAGCTAATTCCTGTTTTTTCTTTATTGCTAATACAATATCTACTGGGGTAGATGACCATTATCACCAGACACATATGGATGGAGATGGACAATTTTGTGTCAATTGCTTTTACAGTCAGGATTTCAGATGACTAGAGGTATTTAAAAAAAAATATGATTTGGGAGCATATGTTAGCTATTATTTTAATGCAAATATTGTGAATATGTAAAATATATATTTGGTGTTCGTAGACTGGCAATTGCAGATTCTCAGATGTAAAAAACGTATAAAGCAATTTAGTCTATTGAAGATGTTCTACTACATAGGGCTACTCAGTAGAGATGGTTTCTGTTTTGCCAGTGATTTACTCTGTAACATGTTGTATTGTAGGAGACTGTTGTGTGCCCAGTGAATGGGACGGTGGACAGAGACGAGAGATCTCTGAAGCTGGATCCTAGAACTCAGAGTTTATTGCAAAGGGCGTGGGTGCAAGCTGGGACCCTGCTTAGAGCTGCCAGCC